>CATOTT010000067.1:0-64797 GCA_951813785.1 Criorhina ranunculi
ATTGGTTTAAAAGTCGATTCATGATCTCTATCATGGTCGCTTGTTATATGAATATACAAACGAAATTTCGAAATTCTCAAAGGCGGCCGAGTTTCGCCGTTTGTGGTTCGATTGGTCTAAAAGTCGATTCATGATCTCTATTATGGTCGCTTGTTATATGAATATATACGAAATTCTGAAAGGCGACCGAGTTTCGCCGTTTGTGGTTCGATTGGCCTAAAAGTCGATTCATGATCTCTATCATGGTCGCTTGTTATGTGAATATATAAACGAAATTTCGAAATTCTCAAAGGCGGCCGAGTTTCGCCGTTTGTGGTTCGATTGGTCTAAAAGTCGACTCATGATCTCTATTATGGTCGCTTGTTATATGAATATATACGAAATTCTGAACAGCGATCGAGTTTCACCGTTTGTGGTTCGATTGGTCTAAAAGTCGATACATGATCTCTATCATGGTCGCTTGTTATGTGAATATATAAACGAAATTTCGAAATTCTCAAAGGCGGCCGAGTTTCGCCGTTTGTGGTTCGATTGGTCTAAAAGTCGATTCATGATCTCTATCATGGTCGCTTGTTATATGAATATATACGAAATTCAGAAAGGCGACCGAGTTTCGCCGTTTGTGGTTCGATTGGTCTAAAAGTCGACTCATGATCTCTATTATGGTCGCTTGTTATATGAATATATACGAAATTCTGAACAGCGATCGAGTTTCACCGTTTGTGGTTCGATTGGTCTAAAAGTCGATACATGATCTCTATCATGGTCGCTTGTTATGTGAATATATAAACGAAATTTCGAAATTCTCAAAGGCGGCCGAGTTTCGCCGTTTGTGGTTCGATTGGTCTAAAAGCTCTCTATCATGGTCGCTTGTTATGTGAATATATAAACGAAATTTCGAAATTCTCAAAGGCGGCCGAGTTTCGCCGTTTGTGGTTCGATTGGTCTAAAAGTCGACTCATGATCTCTATTATGGTCGCTTGTTATATGAATATATACGAAATTCTGAACAGCGATCGAGTTTCACCGTTTGTGGTTCGATTGGTCTAAAAGTCGATACATGATCTCTATCATGGTCGCTTGTTATGTGAATATATAAACGAAATTTCGAAATTCTCAAAGGCGGCCGAGTTTCGCCGTTTGTGGTTCGATTGGTCTAAAAGTCGATTCATGATCTCTATCATGGTCGCTTGTTATATGAATATATACGAAATTCTGAAAGGCGACCGAGTTTCGCCGTTTGTGGTTCAATTGGTTTAAAAGTCGATTCATGATCTCTATCATGGTCGCTTGTTATGTGAATATATAAACGAAATTTCGAAATTCTCAAAGGCGGCCGAGTTTCGCCGTTTGTGGTTCGATTGGTCTAAAAGTCGACTCATGATCTCTATTACGGTCGCTTGTTATATGAATATATACGAAATTCTGAACAGCGATCGAGTTTCACCGTTTGTGGTTCGATTGGTCTAAAAGTCGATACATGATCTCTATCATGGTCGCTTGTTATGTGAATATATAAACGAAATTTCGAAATTCTCAAAGGCGGCCGAGTTTCGCCGTTTGTGGTTCGATTGGTCTAAATGTCGATTCATGATCTCTATCATGGTCGCTTGTTATATGAATATATACGAAATTCTGAAAGGCGACCGAGTTTCGCCGTTTGTGGTTCGATTGGTCTAAAAGTCGACTCATGATCTCTATTATGGTCGCTTGTTATATGAATATATACGAAATTCTGAACAGCGATCGAGTTTCACCGTTTGTGGTTCGATTGGTCTAAAAGTCGATACATGATCTCTATCATGGTCGCTTGTTATGTGAATATATAAACGAAATTTCGAAATTCTCAAAGGCGGCCGAGTTTCGCCGTTTGTGGTTCGATTGGTCTAAAAGCTCTCTATCATGGTCGCTTGTTATATGAATATATAAACGCAATTTCGAAATTCTCAAAGGCGGCCGAGTTTCGCCGTTTGTGGTTCGATTGGTCTAAAAGTCGATTCATGATCTCTATTATGGTCGCTTGTTATATGAATATATACGAAATTCTGAAAGCCGACCGAGTTTCGCCGTTTGTGGTTCGATTGGTCTAAAAGTCGATTCATGATCTCTATCATGGCGCTTGTTATATGAATATACAAACGAAATTTCGAAATTCTCATAGGCGGCCGAGTTTCGCCGTTTGTGGTTCGATTGGTCTAAAAGTCGATTCATGATCTCTATCATGGTGCTTGTTATATGAATATATAAACGCAATTTCGAAATTCTCAAAGGCGACCGAGTATCGCCGTTTGTGGTTCGATTGGCCTAAAAGTCGATTCATGATCTCTATCATGGTCGCTTGTTATATGAATATATACGAAATTCTGAAAGGCGACCGAGTTTCGCCGTTTGTGGTTCGATTGGCCTAAAAGTCGATTCATGATCTCTATCATGGTCGCTTGTTATATGAATATATACGAAATTCTGAAAGGCGACCGAGTTTCGCCGTTTGTGGTTCGATTGGTCTAAAAGTTCATGATCTCTATTATGGTCGCTTGTTATATGAATATATAAACGAAATTTCGAAATTCTCAAAGGCGGCCGAGTTTCGCCGTTTGTGGTTCGATTGGTTTAAAAGTCGATTCATGATCTCTATCATGGTCGCTTGTTATATGAATATATAAACGAAATTTCGAAATTCTCAAAGGCGGCCGAGTTTCGCCGTTTGTGGTTCAATTGGTTTAAAAGTCGATTCATGATCTCTATCATGGTCGCTTGTTATATGAATATATAAACGCAATTTCGAAATTCTCAAAGGCGACCGAGTTTCGCCGTTTGTGGTTCAATTGGTTTAAAAGTCGATTCATGATCTCTATCATGGTCGCTTGTTATATGAATATACAAACGAAATTTCGAAATTCTCAAAGGCGGCCGAGTTTCGCCGTTTGTGGTTCGATTGGTTTAAAAGTCGATTCATGATCTCTATCATGGTCGCTTGTTATATGAATATATACGAAATTTCGAAATTCTCAAAGGCGGCCGAGTTTCGCCGTTTGTGGTTCGATTGGTCTAAAAGTCGATTCATGATCTCTATCATGGTTGCTTGTTATATGAATATATAAACGAAATTTCGAAATTCTCAAAGGCGGCCGAGTTTCGCCGTTTGTGGTTCGATTGGTCTAAAAGTCGATTCATGATCTCTATTATGGTCGCTTGTTATATGAATATATACGAAATTCTGATAGGCGACCGAGTTTCGCCGTTTGTGGTTCGATTGGCCTAAAAGTCGATTCATGATCTCTATCATGGTCGCTTGTTATATGAATATATACGAAATTCTGAAAGGCGACCGAGTTTCGCCGTTTGTGGTTCGATTGGTTTAAAAGTCGATTCATGATCTCTATCATGGTCGCTTGTTATATGAATATATAAACGAAATTTCGAAATTCTCAAAGGCGGCCGAGTTTCGCCGTTTGTGGTTCGATTGGTTTAAAAGTCGATTCATGATCTCTATCATGGTCGCTTGTTATATGAATATATACGAAATTTCGAAATTCTCAAAGGCGGCCGAGTTTCGCCGTTTGTGGTTCGATTGGTCTAAAAGTCAATTCATGATCTCTATCATGGTCGCTTGTTATATGAATATACAAACGAAATTTCGAAATTCTCATAGGCGGTCGAGTTTCGCCGTTTGTGGTTCGATTGGTCTAAAAGTCGATTCATGATCTCTATCATGGTCGCTTGTTATATGAATATATAAACGAAATTTCGAAATTCTCAAAATCGGGGGAGTTTCGCCGTTTGTGGTTCGATTGGTCTAAAAGCTCTCTATCATGGTGCTTGTTATATGAATATATAAACGCAATTTCGAAATTCTCAAAGGCGACCGAGTTTCGCCGTTTGTGGTTCGATTGGTCTAAAAGTCGATTCATGATCTCTATCATGGTCGCTTGTTATATGAATATATAAACGAAATTTCGAAATTCTCAAAATCGGGGGAGTTTCGCCGTTTGTGGTTCGATTGGTCTAAAAGCTCTCTATCATGGTGCTTGTTATATGAATATATAAACGCAATTTCGAAATTCTCAAAGGCGACCGAGTTTCGCCGTTTGTGGTTCGATTGGCCTAAAAGTCGATTCATGATCTCTATCATGGTCACTTGTTATATGAATATATACGAAATTCTGAAAGGCGCCCGAGTTTCGCCGTTTGTGGTTCGATTGGTTTAAAAGTCGATTCATGATCTCTATCATGGTCGCTTGTTATATGAATATATAAACGAAATTTCGAAATTCTCAAAGGCGGCCGAGTTTCGCCGTTTGTGGTTCGATTGGTCTAAAAGTCGATTCATGATCTCTATTATGGTCGCTTGTTATATGAATATATACGAAATTCTGAAAGGCGACCGAGTTTCGCCGTTTGTGGTTCGATTGGCCAAAAAGTCGATTCATGATCTCTATCATGGTCGCTTGTTATATGAATATATAAACGAAATTTCGAATTTCTCAAAGGCGGCCGAGTTTCGCCGTTTGTGGTTCGATTGGTTTAAAAGTCGATTCATGATCTCTATCATGGTCGCTTGTTATATGAATATATAAACGAAATTTCGAAATTCTCAAAGGCGGCCGAGTTTCGCCGTTTGTGGTTCGATTGGTCTAAAAGTCGATTCATGATCTCTATCATGGCGCTTGTTATATGAATATATAAACGAAATTTCGAAATTCTCATAGGCGGCCGAGTTTCGCCGTTTGTGGTTCGATTGGTCTAAAAGTCGATTCATGATCTCTATCATGGTGCTTGTTATATGAATATATAAACGCAATTTCGAAATTCTCAAAGGCGACCGAGTTTCGCCGTTTGTGGTTCGATTGGCCTAAAAGTCGATTCATGATCTCTATCATGGTCGCTTGTTATATGAATATATACGAAATTCTGAAAGGCGACCGAGTTTCGCCGTTTGTGGTTCGATTGGCCTAAAAGTCGATTCATGATCTCTATCATGGTCGCTTGTTATATGAATATATACGAAATTCTGAAAGGCGACCGAGTTTCGCCGTTTGTGGTTCGATTGGTCTAAAAGTTCATGATCTCTATTATGGTCGCTTGTTATATGAATATATAAACGAAATTTCGAAATTCTCAAAGGCGGCCGAGTTTCGCCGTTTGTGGTTCGATTGGTTTAAAAGTCGATTCATGATCTCTATCATGGTCGCTTGTTATATGAATATATAAACGAAATTTCGAAATTCTCAAAGGCGGCCGAGTTTCGCCGTTTGTGGTTCAATTGGTTTAAAAGTCGATTCATGATCTCTATCATGGTCGCTTGTTATATGAATATATAAACGCAATTTCGAAATTCTCAAAGGCGACCGAGTTTCGCCGTTTGTGGTTCAATTGGTTTAAAAGTCGATTCATGATCTCTATCATGGTCGCTTGTTATATGAATATACAAACGAAATTTCGAAATTCTCAAAGGCGGCCGAGTTTCGCCGTTTGTGGTTCGATTGGTTTAAAAGTCGATTCATGATCTCTATCATGGTCGCTTGTTATATGAATATATACGAAATTTCGAAATTCTCAAAGGCGGCCGAGTTTCGCCGTTTGTGGTTCGATTGGTCTAAAAGTCGATTCATGATCTCTATCATGGTTGCTTGTTATATGAATATATAAACGAAATTTCGAAATTCTCAAAGGCGGCCGAGTTTCGCCGTTTGTGGTTCGATTGGTCTAAAAGTCGATTCATGATCTCTATTATGGTCGCTTGTTATATGAATATATACGAAATTCTGATAGGCGACCGAGTTTCGCCGTTTGTGGTTCGATTGGCCTAAAAGTCGATTCATGATCTCTATCATGGTCGCTTGTTATATGAATATATACGAAATTCTGAAAGGCGACCGAGTTTCGCCGTTTGTGGTTCGATTGGTTTAAAAGTCGATTCATGATCTCTATCATGGTCGCTTGTTATATGAATATATAAACGAAATTTCGAAATTCTCAAAGGCGGCCGAGTTTCGCCGTTTGTGGTTCGATTGGTTTAAAAGTCGATTCATGATCTCTATCATGGTCGCTTGTTATATGAATATATACGAAATTTCGAAATTCTCAAAGGCGGCCGAGTTTCGCCGTTTGTGGTTCGATTGGTCTAAAAGTCAATTCATGATCTCTATCATGGTCGCTTGTTATATGAATATACAAACGAAATTTCGAAATTCTCATAGGCGGTCGAGTTTCGCCGTTTGTGGTTCGATTGGTCTAAAAGTCGATTCATGATCTCTATCATGGTCGCTTGTTATATGAATATATAAACGAAATTTCGAAATTCTCAAAATCGGGGGAGTTTCGCCGTTTGTGGTTCGATTGGTCTAAAAGCTCTCTATCATGGTGCTTGTTATATGAATATATAAACGCAATTTCGAAATTCTCAAAGGCGACCGAGTTTCGCCGTTTGTGGTTCGATTGGTCTAAAAGTCGATTCATGATCTCTATCATGGTCGCTTGTTATATGAATATATAAACGAAATTTCGAAATTCTCAAAATCGGGGGAGTTTCGCCGTTTGTGGTTCGATTGGTCTAAAAGCTCTCTATCATGGTGCTTGTTATATGAATATATAAACGCAATTTCGAAATTCTCAAAGGCGACCGAGTTTCGCCGTTTGTGGTTCGATTGGCCTAAAAGTCGATTCATGATCTCTATCATGGTCACTTGTTATATGAATATATACGAAATTCTGAAAGGCGCCCGAGTTTCGCCGTTTGTGGTTCGATTGGTTTAAAAGTCGATTCATGATCTCTATCATGGTCGCTTGTTATATGAATATATAAACGAAATTTCGAAATTCTCAAAGGCGGCCGAGTTTCGCCGTTTGTGGTTCGATTGGTCTAAAAGTCGATTCATGATCTCTATTATGGTCGCTTGTTATATGAATATATACGAAATTCTGAAAGGCGACCGAGTTTCGCCGTTTGTGGTTCGATTGGCCTAAAAGTCGATTCATGATCTCTATCATGGTCGCTTGTTATATGAATATATAAACGAAATTTCGAATTTCTCAAAGGCGGCCGAGTTTCGCCGTTTGTGGTTCGATTGGTTTAAAAGTCGATTCATGATCTCTATCATGGTCGCTTGTTATATGAATATATAAACGAAATTTCGAAATTCTCAAAGGCGGCCGAGTTTCGCCGTTTGTGGTTCGATTGGTCTAAAAGTCGATTCATGATCTCTATTATGGTCGCTTGTTATATGAATATATACGAAATTCTGAAAGGCGACCGAGTTTCGCCGTTTGTGGTTCGATTGGTTTAAAAGTCGATTCATGATCTCTATCATGGTAGCTTGTTATATGAATATATAAACGCAATTTCGAAATTCTCAAAAGCGGCCGATTTTCGCCGTTTGTGGTTCGATTGGTCTAAAAGCTCTCTATCATGGTCGCTTGTTATACGAATATATAAACGAAATTTCGAAATTCTCAAAGGCGGCCGAGTTTCGCCGTTTGTGGTTCGATTGGTCTAAAAGTCGATTCATGATCTCTATCATGGTCGCTTGTTATATGAATATATAAACGAAATTTCGAAATTCTCAAAATCGGGGGAGTTTCGCCGTTTGTGGTTCGATTGGTCTAAAAGCTCTCTATCATGGTGCTTGTTATATGAATATATAAACGCAATTTCGAAATTCTCAAAGGCGACCGAGTTTCGCCGTTTGTGGTTCGATTGGCCTAAAAGTCGATTCATGATCTCTATCATGGTCGCTTGTTATATGAATATATACGAAATTCTGAAAGGCGACCGAGTTTCGCCGTTTGTGGTTCGATTGGTTTAAAAGTCGATTCATGATCTCTATCATGGTCGCTTGTTATATGAATATATAAACGAAATTTCGAAATTCTCAAAGGCGGCCGAGTTTCGCCGTTTGTGGTTCGATTGGTCTAAAAGTCGATTCATGATCTCTATTATGGTCGCTTGTTATATGAATATATACGAAATTCTGAAAGGCGACCGAGTTTCGCCGTTTGTGGTTCGATTGGTCTAAAAGTCGATTCATGATCTCTATTATGGTCGCTTGTTATATGAATATATAAACGAAATTTCGAAATTCTCAAAGGCGGCCGAGTTTCGCCGTTTGTGGTTCGATTGGTTTAAAAGTCGATTCATGATCTCTATCATGGTCGCTTGTTATATGAATATATACGAAATTTCGAAATTCTCAAAGGCGGCCGAGTTTCGCCGTTTGTGGTTCGATTGGTCTAAAAGTCGATTCATGATCTCTATTATGGTTGCTTGTTATATGGATATATACGAAATTCTGATAGGCGACCGAGTTTCGCCGTTTGTGGTTCGATTGGCCTAAAAGTCGATTCATGATCTCTATCATGGTCGCTTGTTATATGAATATATACGAAATTCTGAAAGGCGACCGAGTTTCGCCGTTTGTGGTTCGATTGGTTTAAAAGTCGATTCATGATCTCTATCATGGTCGCTTGTTATATGAATATATAAACGAAATTTCGAAATTCTCAAAGGCGGCCGAGTTTCGCCGTTTGTGGTTCGATTGGTCTAAAAGTCGATTCATGATCTCTATTATGGTCGCTTGTTATATGAATATATACGAAATTCTGAAAGGCGACCGAGTTTCGCCGTTTGTGGTTCGATTGGTTTAAAAGTCGATTCATGATCTCTATCATGGTAGCTTGTTATATGAATATATAAACGCAATTTCGAAATTCTCAAAAGCGGCCGATTTTCGCCGTTTGTGGTTCGATTGGTCTAAAAGCTCTCTATCATGGTCGCTTGTTATACGAATATATAAACGAAATTTCGAAATTCTCAAAGGCGGCCGAGTTTCGCCGTTTGTGGTTCGATTGGTCTAAAAGTCGATTCATGATCTCTATCATGGTCGCTTGTTATATGAATATATAAACGAAATTTCGAAATTCTCAAAATCGGCCGATTTTCGCCGTTTGTGGTTCGATTGGTCTAAAAGCTCTCTATCATGGTCGCTTGTTATATGAATATATAAACGCAATTTCGAAATTCTCAAAAGCGGCCGATTTTCGCCGTTTGTGGTTCGATTGGTCTAAAAGCTCTCTATCATGGTCGCTTGTTATACGAATATATAAACGAAATTTCGAAATTCTCAAAGGCGGCCGAGTTTCGCCGTTTGTGGTTCGATTGGTCTAAAAGTCGATTCATGATCTCTATCATGGTCGCTTGTTATATGAATATATAAACGCAATTTCGAAATTCTCAAAAGCGGCCGATTTTCGCCGTTTGTGGTTCGATTGGTCTAAAAGCTCTCTATCATGGTCGCTTGTTATATGAATATATAAACGCAATTTCGAAATTCTCAAAGGCGACCGAGTTTCGCCGTTTGTGGTTCGATTGGCCTAAAAGTCGATTCATGATCTCTATCATGGTCGCTTGTTATGTGAATATATAAACGAAATTTCGAAATTCTCAAAGGCGACCGAGTTTCGCCGTTTGTGGTTCGATTGGTTTAAAAGTCGATTCATGATCTCTATTATGGTAGCTTGTTATATGAATATATAAACACAATTTCGAAATTCTCAAAAGCGGCCGATTTTCGCCGTTTGTGGTTCGATTGGTCTAAAAGCTCTCTATCATGGTCGCTTGTTATATGAATATATAAACGCAATTTCGAAATTCTCAAAGGCGACCGAGTTTCGCCGTTTGTGGTTCGATTGGCCTAAAAGTCGATTCATGATCTCTATCATGGTCGCTTGTTATGTGAATATATAAACGAAATTTCGAAATTCTCAAAGGCGACCGAGTTTCGCCGTTTGTGGTTCGATTGGTTTAAAAGTCGATTCATGATCTCTATCATGGTAGCTTGTTATATGAATATATAAACGCAATTTCGAAATTCTCAAAAGCGGCCGATTTTCGCCGTTTGCGGTTCGATTGGTCTAAAAGCTCTCTATCATGGTCGCTTGTTATATGAATATATAAACGCAATTTCGAAATTCTCAAAGGCGACCGAGTTTCGCCGTTTGTGGTTCGATTGGCCTAAAAGTCGATTCATGATCTCTATCATGGTCGCTTGTTATGTGAATATATAAACGAAATTTCGAATTTCTCAAAGGCGGCCGAGTTTCGCCGTTTGTGGTTCGATTGGTCTAAAAGTCGATTCATGATCTCTACTATGGTCGCTTGTTATATGAATATATACGAAATTCTGAAAGGCGACCGAGTTTCGCCGTTTGTGGTTCGATTGGCCTAAAAGTCGATTCATGATCTCTATTATGGTCGCTTGTTATATGAATATATACGAAATTCTGAAAGGCGACCGAGTTTCGCCGTTTGTGGTTCGATTGGCCTAAAAGTCGATTCATGATCTCTATCATGGTCGCTTGTTATATGAATATATAAACGAAATTTCGAAATTCTCAAAGGCGGCCGAGTTTCGCCGTTTGTGGTTCGATTGGTTTAAAAGTCGATTCATGATCTCTATCATGGTCGCTTGTTATATGAATATATACGAAATTCTGAAAGGCGACCGAGTTTCGCCGTTTGTGGTTCGATTGGTTTAAAAGTCGATTCATGATCTCTATCATGGTAGCTTGTTATATGAATATATAAACGCAATTTCGAAATTCTCAAAAGCGGCCGATTTTCGCCGTTTGTGGTTCGATTGGTCTAAAAGCTCTCTATCATGGTCGCTTGTTATATGAATATATAAACGCAATTTCGAAATTCTCAAAGGCGACCGAGTTTCGCCGTTTGTGGTTCGATTGGCCTAAAAGTCGATTCATGATCTCTATCATGGTCGCTTGTTATGTGAATATATAAACGAAATTTCGAAATTCTCAAAGGCGGCCGAGTTTCGCCGTTTGTGGTTCGATTGGTCTAAAAGTCGATTCATGATCTCTATCATGGTCGCTTGTTATGTGAATATATAAACGAAATTTCGAAATTCTCAAAGGCGGCCGAGTTTCGCCGTTTGTGGTTCGATTGGTCTAAAAGTCGACTCATGATCTCTATCATGGTCGCTTGTTATGTGAATATATAAACGAAATTTCGAAATTCTCAAAGGCGGCCGAGTTTCGCCGTTTGTGGTTCGATTGGTCTAAAAGTCGATTCATGATCTCTATTATGGTCGCTTGTTATATGAATATATACGAAATTCTGAAAGGCGACCGAGTTTCGCCGTTTGTGGTTCGATTGGTCTAAAAGTCGATTCATGATCTCTATTATGGTCGCTTGTTATATGAATATATAAACGAAATTTCGAAATTCTCAAAGGCGGCCGAGTTTCGCCGTTTGTGGTTCGATTGGTCTAACAGTCGATTCATGATCTCTATTATGGTCGCTTGTTATATGAATATATACGAAATTCTGAAAGCCGACCGAGTTTCGCCGTTTGTGGTTCGATTGGTCTAAAAGTCGATTCATGATCTATCATGGTCCCTTGTTATATGAATATACAAACGAAATTTCGAAATTCTCATAGGCGGCCGAGTTTCGCCGTTTGTGGTTCGATTGGTCTAAAAGTCGATTCATGATCTCTATCATGGTCGCGTGTTATGTGAATATATAAACGAAATTTCGAAATTCTCAAAGGCGGGCGATTTTCGCCGTTTGTGGTTCGATTGGTCTAAAAGCTCTCTATCATGGTCGCTTGTTATATGAATATATAAACGCAATTTCGAAATTCTCAAAAGCGGCCGAGTTTCGCCGTTTGTGGTTCGATTGGCCTAAAAGTCGATTCATGATCTCTATCATGGTCGCTTGTTATGTGAATATATAAACGAAATTTCGAAATTCTCAAAGGCGGCCGAGTTTCGCCGTTTGTGGTTCGATTGGTCTAAAAGCTCTCTATCATGGTCGCTTGTTATATGAATATATAAACGCAATTTCGAAATTCATAAAGGCGGCCGAGTTTCGCCGTTTGTGGTTCGATTGGCCTAAAAGTCGATTCATGATCTCTATTATGGTCGCTTGTTATATGAATATATACGAAATTCTGAAAGCCGACCGAGTTTCGCCGTTTGTGGTTCGATTGGTCTAAAAGCTCTCTATCATGGTCGCTTGTTATATGAATATATAAACGAAATTTCGAAATTCTCAAAGGCGGCCGAGTTTCGCCGTTTGTGGTTCGATTGGTCTAAAAGTCGATTCATGATCTCTATTATGGTCGCTTGTTATATGAATATATACGAAATTCTGAAAGCCGACCGAGTTTCGCCGTTTGTGGTTCGATTGGCCTAAAAGTCGATTCATGACCTCTATCATGGTCGCTTGTTATGTGAATATATAAACGAAATTTCGAAATTCTCAAAGGCGGTCGAGTTTCGCCGTTTGTGGTTCGATTGGTCTAAAAGTTGATTCATGATCTCTATCATGGTCGCTTGTTATATGAATATATACGAAATTCTGAAAGGCGACCAAGTTTCGCCGTTTGTGGATCGATTGGTCTAAAAGTCGATTCATGATCTCTATCATGGTCGTTTGTTATATGAATATATACGAAATTCTCAAAGGCGACCGAGTTTCGCCGTTTGTGGTTCGATTGGTTTAAAAGTCGATTCATGATCTCTATCATGGTCGCTTGTTATATGAATATATAAACGAAATTTCGAAATTCTCAAAGGCGGCCGAGTTTCGCCGTTTGTGGTTCGATTGGTTTAAAAGTCGATTCATGATCTCTATCATGGTCGCTTGTTATATGAATATATACGAAATTCTGAAAGGCGGCCGAGTTTCGCCGTTTGTGGTTCGATTGGTCTAAAAGTCGATTCATGATCTCTGTTATGGTTGCTTGTTATATGAATATATACGAAATTCTGAAAGGCGACCGAGTTTCGCCGTTTGTGGTTCGATTGGTTTAAAAGTCGATTCATGATCTCTATCATGGTCGCTTGTTATATGAATATATAAACGAAATTTCGAAATTCTGAAAGGCGACCAAGTTTCGCCGTTTGTGGATCGATTGGTCTAAAAGTCGATTCATGATCTCTATCATGGTCGCTTGTTATATGAATATATACGAAATTCTGAAAGGCGACCGAGTTTCGCCGTTTGTGGTTCGATTGGTTTAAAAGTCGATTCATGATCTCTATCATGGTCGCTTGTTATATGAATATATAAACGAAATTTCGAAATTCTCAAAGGCGGCCGAGTTTCGCCGTTTGTGGTTCGATTGGTCTAAAAGTCGATTCATGATCTCTACTATGGTCGCTTGTTATATGAATATATACGAAATTCTGAAAGGCGACCAAGTTTCGCCGTTTGTGGATCGATTGGTTTAAAAGTCGATTCATGATCTCTATCATGGTCGCTTGTTATATGAATATATAAACGCAATTTCGAAATTCTCAAAGGCGACCGAGTTTCGCCGTTTGTGGTTCGATTGGCCTAAAAGTCGATTCATGATCTCTATCATGGTCGCTTGTTATATGAATATATACGAAATTCTGAAAGGCGACCGAGTTTCGCCGTTTGTGGTTCGATTGGTTTAAAAGTCGATTCATGATCTCTATCATGGTCGCTTGATATATGAATATATAAACGAAATTTCGAAATTCTCAAAAGCGGCCGATTTTCGCCGTTTGTGGTTCGATTGGTCCAAAAGCTCTCTATCATGGTCGCTTGTTATATGAATATATAAACGCAATTTCGAAATTCTCAAAGGCGACCGAGTTTCGCCGTTTGTGGTTCGATTGGCCTAAAAGTCGATTCATGATCTCTATCATGGTAGCTTGTTATATGAATATATAAACGCAATTTCGAAATTCTCAAAGGCGGCCGAGTTTCGCCGTTTGTGGTTCGATTGGTCTAAAAGTCGATTCATGATCTCTATCATGGTCGCGTGTTATGTGAATATATAAACGAAATTTCGAAATTCTCAAAGGCGGCCGAGTTTCGCCGTTTGTGGTTCGATTGGTCTAAAAGCTCTCTATCATGGTCGCTTGTTATATGAATATATAAACGCAATTTCGAAATTCTCAAAGGCGACCGAGTTTCGCCGTTTGTGGTTCGATTGGCCTACAAGTCGATTCATGATCTCTATCATGGTCGCTTGTTATGTGAATATATAAACGAAATTTCGAAATTCTCAAAGGCGGCCGAGTTTCGCCGTTTGTGGTTCGATTGGTCTAACAGTCGATTCATGATCTCTATTATGGTCGCTTGTTATATGAATATATACGAAATTCTGAAAGCCGACCGAGTTTCGCCGTTTGTGGTTCGATTGGTCTAAAAGTCGATTCATGATCTATCATGGTCGCTTGTTATATGAATATACAAACGAAATTTCGAAATTCTCATAGGCCGTCGAGTTTCGCCGTTTGTGGTTCGATTGGTCTAAAAGTCGATTCATGATCTCTATCATGGTGCTTGTTATATGAATATATAAACGCAATTTCGAAATTCTCAAAGGCGACCGAGTTTCGCCGTTTGTGGTTCGATTGGTCTAAAAGTCGATTCATGATCTCTATCATGGTCGCTTGTTATATGAATATATAAACGAAATTTCGAAATTCTCAAAATCGGGGGAGTTTCGCCGTTTGTGGTTCGATTGGTCTAAAAGCTCTCTATCATGGTGCTTGTTATATGAATATATAAACGCAATTTCGAAATTCTCAAAGGCGACCGAGTTTCGCCGTTTGTGGTTCGATTGGCCTAAAAGTCGATTCATGATCTCTATCATGGTCACTTGTTATATGAATATATACGAAATTCTGAAAGGCGCCCGAGTTTCGCCGTTTGTGGTTCGATTGGTTTAAAAGTCGATTCATGATCTCTATCATGGTCGCTTGTTATATGAATATATAAACGAAATTTCGAAATTCTCAAAGGCGGCCGAGTTTCGCCGTTTGTGGTTCGATTGGTCTAAAAGTCGATTCATGATCTCTATTATGGTCGCTTGTTATATGAATATATACGAAATTCTGAAAGGCGACCGAGTTTCGCCGTTTGTGGTTCGATTGGCCTAAAAGTCGATTCATGATCTCTATCATGGTCGCTTGTTATATGAATATATAAACGAAATTTCGAATTTCTCAAAGGCGGCCGAGTTTCGCCGTTTGTGGTTCGATTGGTTTAAAAGTCGATTCATGATCTCTATCATGGTCGCTTGTTATATGAATATATAAACGAAATTTCGAAATTCTCAAAGGCGGCCGAGTTTCGCCGTTTGTGGTTCGATTGGTCTAAAAGTCGATTCATGATCTCTATTATGGTCGCTTGTTATATGAATATATACGAAATTCTGAAAGGCGACCGAGTTTCGCCGTTTGTGGTTCGATTGGTTTAAAAGTCGATTCATGATCTCTATCATGGTAGCTTGTTATATGAATATATAAACGCAATTTCGAAATTCTCAAAAGCGGCCGATTTTCGCCGTTTGTGGTTCGATTGGTCTAAAAGCTCTCTATCATGGTCGCTTGTTATACGAATATATAAACGAAATTTCGAAATTCTCAAAGGCGGCCGAGTTTCGCCGTTTGTGGTTCGATTGGTCTAAAAGTCGATTCATGATCTCTATCATGGTCGCTTGTTATATGAATATATAAACGAAATTTCGAAATTCTCAAAATCGGGGGAGTTTCGCCGTTTGTGGTTCGATTGGTCTAAAAGCTCTCTATCATGGTGCTTGTTATATGAATATATAAACGCAATTTCGAAATTCTCAAAGGCGACCGAGTTTCGCCGTTTGTGGTTCGATTGGCCTAAAAGTCGATTCATGATCTCTATCATGGTCGCTTGTTATATGAATATATACGAAATTCTGAAAGGCGACCGAGTTTCGCCGTTTGTGGTTCGATTGGTTTAAAAGTCGATTCATGATCTCTATCATGGTCGCTTGTTATATGAATATATAAACGAAATTTCGAAATTCTCAAAGGCGGCCGAGTTTCGCCGTTTGTGGTTCGATTGGTCTAAAAGTCGATTCATGATCTCTATTATGGTCGCTTGTTATATGAATATATACGAAATTCTGAAAGGCGACCGAGTTTCGCCGTTTGTGGTTCGATTGGTCTAAAAGTCGATTCATGATCTCTATTATGGTCGCTTGTTATATGAATATATAAACGAAATTTCGAAATTCTCAAAGGCGGCCGAGTTTCGCCGTTTGTGGTTCGATTGGTTTAAAAGTCGATTCATGATCTCTATCATGGTCGCTTGTTATATGAATATATACGAAATTTCGAAATTCTCAAAGGCGGCCGAGTTTCGCCGTTTGTGGTTCGATTGGTCTAAAAGTCGATTCATGATCTCTATTATGGTTGCTTGTTATATGGATATATACGAAATTCTGATAGGCGACCGAGTTTCGCCGTTTGTGGTTCGATTGGCCTAAAAGTCGATTCATGATCTCTATCATGGTCGCTTGTTATATGAATATATACGAAATTCTGAAAGGCGACCGAGTTTCGCCGTTTGTGGTTCGATTGGTTTAAAAGTCGATTCATGATCTCTATCATGGTCGCTTGTTATATGAATATATAAACGAAATTTCGAAATTCTCAAAGGCGGCCGAGTTTCGCCGTTTGTGGTTCGATTGGTCTAAAAGTCGATTCATGATCTCTATTATGGTCGCTTGTTATATGAATATATACGAAATTCTGAAAGGCGACCGAGTTTCGCCGTTTGTGGTTCGATTGGTTTAAAAGTCGATTCATGATCTCTATCATGGTAGCTTGTTATATGAATATATAAACGCAATTTCGAAATTCTCAAAAGCGGCCGATTTTCGCCGTTTGTGGTTCGATTGGTCTAAAAGCTCTCTATCATGGTCGCTTGTTATATGAATATATAAACGCAATTTCGAAATTCTCAAAGGCGACCGAGTTTCGCCGTTTGTGGTTCGATTGGCCTAAAAGTCGATTCATGATCTCTATCATGGTCGCTTGTTATGTGAATATATAAACGAAATTTCGAAATTCTCAAAGGCGACCGAGTTTCGCCGTTTGTGGTTCGATTGGTTTAAAAGTCGATTCATGATCTCTATTATGGTAGCTTGTTATATGAATATATAAACACAATTTCGAAATTCTCAAAAGCGGCCGATTTTCGCCGTTTGTGGTTCGATTGGTCTAAAAGCTCTCTATCATGGTCGCTTGTTATATGAATATATAAACGCAATTTCGAAATTCTCAAAGGCGACCGAGTTTCGCCGTTTGTGGTTCGATTGGCCTAAAAGTCGATTCATGATCTCTATCATGGTCGCTTGTTATGTGAATATATAAACGAAATTTCGAAATTCTCAAAGGCGACCGAGTTTCGCCGTTTGTGGTTCGATTGGTTTAAAAGTCGATTCATGATCTCTATCATGGTAGCTTGTTATATGAATATATAAACGCAATTTCGAAATTCTCAAAAGCGGCCGATTTTCGCCGTTTGCGGTTCGATTGGTCTAAAAGCTCTCTATCATGGTCGCTTGTTATATGAATATATAAACGCAATTTCGAAATTCTCAAAGGCGACCGAGTTTCGCCGTTTGTGGTTCGATTGGCCTAAAAGTCGATTCATGATCTCTATCATGGTCGCTTGTTATGTGAATATATAAACGAAATTTCGAATTTCTCAAAGGCGGCCGAGTTTCGCCGTTTGTGGTTCGATTGGTCTAAAAGTCGATTCATGATCTCTACTATGGTCGCTTGTTATATGAATATATACGAAATTCTGAAAGGCGACCGAGTTTCGCCGTTTGTGGTTCGATTGGCCTAAAAGTCGATTCATGATCTCTATTATGGTCGCTTGTTATATGAATATATACGAAATTCTGAAAGGCGACCGAGTTTCGCCGTTTGTGGTTCGATTGGCCTAAAAGTCGATTCATGATCTCTATCATGGTCGCTTGTTATATGAATATATAAACGAAATTTCGAAATTCTCAAAGGCGGCCGAGTTTCGCCGTTTGTGGTTCGATTGGTTTAAAAGTCGATTCATGATCTCTATCATGGTCGCTTGTTATATGAATATATACGAAATTCTGAAAGGCGACCGAGTTTCGCCGTTTGTGGTTCGATTGGTTTAAAAGTCGATTCATGATCTCTATCATGGTAGCTTGTTATATGAATATATAAACGCAATTTCGAAATTCTCAAAAGCGGCCGATTTTCGCCGTTTGTGGTTCGATTGGTCTAAAAGCTCTCTATCATAGTCGCTTGTTATATGAATATATAAACGCAATTTCGAAATTCTCAAAGGCGACCGAGTTTCGCCGTTTGTGGTTCGATTGGCCTAAAAGTCGATTCATGATCTCTATCATGGTCGCTTGTTATGTGAATATATAAACGAAATTTCGAATTTCTCAAAGGCGGCCGAGTTTCGCCGTTTGTGGTTCGATTGGTCTAAAAGTCGATTCATGATCTCTATCATGGTCGCTTGTTATGTGAATATATAAACGAAATTTCGAAATTCTCATAGGCGGTCGAGTTTCGCCGTTTGTGGTTCGATTGGTCTAAAAGTCGATTCATGATCTCTATCATGGTCGCTTGTTATATGAATATATACGAAATTCTGAAAGGCGACCGAGTTTCGCCGTTTGTGGTTCGATTGGTTTAAAAGTCGATTCATGATCTCTATCATGGTCGCTTGTTATATGAATATATAAACGAAATTTCGAAATTCTCAAAGGCGGCCGAGTTTCGCCGTTTGTGGTTCGATTGGTTTAAAAGTCGATTCATGATCTCTATCATGGTCGCTTGTTATATGAATATATACGAAATTCTGAAAGGCGACCGAGTTTCGCCGTTTGTGGTTCGATTGGTTTAAAAGTCGATTCATGATCTCTATCATGGTAGCTTGTTATATGAATATATAAACGAAATTTCGAAATTCTGAAAGGCGACCAAGTTTCGCCGTTTGTGGATCGATTGGTCTAAAAGTCGATTCATGATCTCTATTATGGTCGCTTGTTATATGAATATATACGAAATTCTGAAAGGCGACCGAGTTTCGCCGTTTGTGGTTCGATTGGTTTAAAAGTCGATTCATGATCTCTATCATGGCAGCTTGTTATATGAATATATAAACGCAATTTCGAAATTCTCAAAAGCGGCCGATTTTCGCCGTTTGTGGTTCGATTGGTCTAAAAGTCGATTCATGATCTCTGTTATGGTTGCTTGTTATATGAATATATACGAAATTCTGAAAGGCGACCAAGTTTCGCCGTTTGTGGTTCGATTGGTCTAAAAGTCGATTCATAGTCTCTATTATGGTCGCTTGTTATATGAATATATACGAAATTCTCAAAGGCGGCCGAGTTTCGCCGTTTGTGGTTCGATTGGTCTAAAAGTCGATTCATGATCTCTATCATGGTCGCTTATTATATGAATATATACGAAATTCTCAAAGGCGACCGAGTTTCGCCGTTTGTGGTTCGATTGGTTTAAAAGTCGATTCATGATCTCTATCATGGTAGCTTGTTATATGAATATATAAACGCAATTTCGAAATTCTCAAAAGCGGCCGATTTTCGCCGTTTGTGGTTCGATTGGTCTAAAAGCTCTCTATCATGGTCGCTTGTTATATGAATATATAAACGAAATTTCGAAATTCTCATAGGCGGTCGAGTTTCGCCGTTTGTGGTTCGATTGGTCTAAAAGTCGATTCATGATCTCTATCATGGTCGCTGTTATATGAATATATACGAAATTCTGAAAGGCGACCGAGTTTCGCCGTTTGTGGTTCGATTGGTTTAAAAGTCGATTCATGATCTCTATCATGGTCGCTTGTTATATGAATATATAAACGAAATTTCGAAATTCTCAAAGGCGGCCGAGTTTCGCCGTTTGTGGTTCGATTGGTCTAAAAGTCGATTCATGATCTCTATTATGGTCGCTTGTTATATGAATATATACGAAATTCTGAAAGGCGACCGAGTTTCGCCGTTTGTGGTTCGATTGGTTTAAAAGTCGATTCATGATCTCTATCATGGCAGCTTGTTATATGAATATATAAACGCAATTTCGAAATTCTCAAAAGCGGCCGATTTTCGCCGTTTGTGGTTCGATTGGTCTAAAAGTCGATTCATGATCTCTGTTATGGTTGCTTGTTATATGAATATATACGAAATTCTGAAAGGCGACCAAGTTTCGCCGTTTGTGGTTCGATTGGTCTAAAAGTCGATTCATAGTCTCTATTATGGTCGCTTGTTATATGAATATATACGAAATTCTCAAAGGCGGCCGAGTTTCGCCGTTTGTGGTTCGATTGGTCTAAAAGTCGATTCATGATCTCTATCATGGTCGCTTATTATATGAATATATACGAAATTCTCAAAGGCGACCGAGTTTCGCCGTTTGTGGTTCGATTGGTTTAAAAGTCGATTCATGATCTCTATCATGGTAGCTTGTTATATGAATATATAAACGCAATTTCGAAATTCTCAAAAGCGGCCGATTTTCGCCGTTTGTGGTTCGATTGGTCTAAAAGCTCTCTATCATGGTCGCTTGTTATATGAATATATAAACGCAATTTCGAAATTCTCAAAGGCGACCGAGTTTCGCCGTTTGTGGTTCGATTGGCCTAAAAGTCGATTCATGATCTCTATCATGGTCGCTTGTTATGTGAATATATAAACGAAATTTCGAAATTCTCAAAGGCGGCCGAGTTTCGCCGTTTGTGGTTCGATTGGTCTAAAAGTCGATTCATGATCTCTATCATGGTCGCTTGTTATGTGAATATATAAACGAAATTTCGAAATTCTCAAAGGCGGCCGAGTTTCGCCGTTTGTGGTTCGATTGGTCTAAAAGTCGACTCATGATCTCTATCATGGTCGCTTGTTATGTGAATATATAAACGAAATTTCGAAATTCTCAAAGGCGGCCGAGTTTCGCCGTTTGTGGTTCGATTGGTCTAAAAGTCGATTCATGATCTCTATTATGGTCGCTTGTTATATGAATATATACGAAATTCTGAAAGGCGACCGAGTTTCGCCGTTTGTGGTTCGATTGGTCTAAAAGTCGATTCATGATCTCTATTATGGTCGCTTGTTATATGAATATATAAACGAAATTTCGAAATTCTCAAAGGCGGCCGAGTTTCGCCGTTTGTGGTTCGATTGGTCTAACAGTCGATTCATGATCTCTATTATGGTCGCTTGTTATATGAATATATACGAAATTCTGAAAGCCGACCGAGTTTCGCCGTTTGTGGTTCGATTGGTCTAAAAGTCGATTCATGATCTATCATGGTCCCTTGTTATATGAATATACAAACGAAATTTCGAAATTCTCATAGGCGGCCGAGTTTCGCCGTTTGTGGTTCGATTGGTCTAAAAGTCGATTCATGATCTCTATCATGGTCGCGTGTTATGTGAATATATAAACGAAATTTCGAAATTCTCAAAGGCGGGCGATTTTCGCCGTTTGTGGTTCGATTGGTCTAAAAGCTCTCTATCATGGTCGCTTGTTATATGAATATATAAACGCAATTTCGAAATTCTCAAAAGCGGCCGAGTTTCGCCGTTTGTGGTTCGATTGGCCTAAAAGTCGATTCATGATCTCTATCATGGTCGCTTGTTATGTGAATATATAAACGAAATTTCGAAATTCTCAAAGGCGGCCGAGTTTCGCCGTTTGTGGTTCGATTGGTCTAAAAGCTCTCTATCATGGTCGCTTGTTATATGAATATATAAACGCAATTTCGAAATTCATAAAGGCGGCCGAGTTTCGCCGTTTGTGGTTCGATTGGCCTAAAAGTCGATTCATGATCTCTATTATGGTCGCTTGTTATATGAATATATACGAAATTCTGAAAGCCGACCGAGTTTCGCCGTTTGTGGTTCGATTGGTCTAAAAGCTCTCTATCATGGTCGCTTGTTATATGAATATATAAACGCAATTTCGAAATTCTCAAAGGCGGCCGAGTTTCGCCGTTTGTGGTTCGATTGGTCTAAAAGTCGATTCATGATCTCTATTATGGTCGCTTGTTATATGAATATATACGAAATTCTGAAAGCCGACCGAGTTTCGCCGTTTGTGGTTCGATTGGCCTAAAAGTCGATTCATGACCTCTATCATGGTCGCTTGTTATGTGAATATATAAACGAAATTTCGAAATTCTCAAAGGCGGTCGAGTTTCGCCGTTTGTGGTTCGATTGGTCTAAAAGTTGATTCATGATCTCTATCATGGTCGCTTGTTATATGAATATATACGAAATTCTGAAAGGCGACCAAGTTTCGCCGTTTGTGGATCGATTGGTCTAAAAGTCGATTCATGATCTCTATCATGGTCGCTTGTTATATGAATATATACGAAATTCTCAAAGGCGACCGAGTTTCGCCGTTTGTGGTTCGATTGGTTTAAAAGTCGATTCATGATCTCTATCATGGTCGCTTGTTATATGAATATATAAACGAAATTTCGAAATTCTCAAAGGCGGCCGAGTTTCGCCGTTTGTGGTTCGATTGGTTTAAAAGTCGATTCATGATCTCTATCATGGTCGCTTGTTATATGAATATATACGAAATTCTGAAAGGCGGCCGAGTTTCGCCGTTTGTGGTTCGATTGGTCTAAAAGTCGATTCATGATCTCTGTTATGGTTGCTTGTTATATGAATATATACGAAATTCTGAAAGGCGACCGAGTTTCGCCGTTTGTGGTTCGATTGGTTTAAAAGTCGATTCATGATCTCTATCATGGTCGCTTGTTATATGAATATATAAACGAAATTTCGAAATTCTGAAAGGCGACCAAGTTTCGCCGTTTGTGGATCGATTGGTCTAAAAGTCGATTCATGATCTCTATCATGGTCGCTTGTTATATGAATATATACGAAATTCTGAAAGGCGACCGAGTTTCGCCGTTTGTGGTTCGATTGGTTTAAAAGTCGATTCATGATCTCTATCATGGTCGCTTGTTATATGAATATATAAACGAAATTTCGAAATTCTCAAAGGCGGCCGAGTTTCGCCGTTTGTGGTTCGATTGGTCTAAAAGTCGATTCATGATCTCTACTATGGTCGCTTGTTATATGAATATATACGAAATTCTGAAAGGCGACCAAGTTTCGCCGTTTGTGGATCGATTGGTTTAAAAGTCGATTCATGATCTCTATCATGGTCGCTTGTTATATGAATATATAAACGCAATTTCGAAATTCTCAAAGGCGACCGAGTTTCGCCGTTTGTGGTTCGATTGGCCTAAAAGTCGATTCATGATCTCTATCATGGTCGCTTGTTATATGAATATATACGAAATTCTGAAAGGCGACCGAGTTTCGCCGTTTGTGGTTCGATTGGTTTAAAAGTCGATTCATGATCTCTATCATGGTCGCTTGATATATGAATATATAAACGAAATTTCGAAATTCTCAAAAGCGGCCGATTTTCGCCGTTTGTGGTTCGATTGGTCCAAAAGCTCTCTATCATGGTCGCTTGTTATATGAATATATAAACGCAATTTCGAAATTCTCAAAGGCGACCGAGTTTCGCCGTTTGTGGTTCGATTGGCCTAAAAGTCGATTCATGATCTCTATCATGGTAGCTTGTTATATGAATATATAAACGCAATTTCGAAATTCTCAAAGGCGGCCGAGTTTCGCCGTTTGTGGTTCGATTGGTCTAAAAGTCGATTCATGATCTCTATCATGGTCGCGTGTTATGTGAATATATAAACGAAATTTCGAAATTCTCAAAGGCGGCCGAGTTTCGCCGTTTGTGGTTCGATTGGTCTAAAAGCTCTCTATCATGGTCGCTTGTTATATGAATATATAAACGCAATTTCGAAATTCTCAAAGGCGACCGAGTTTCGCCGTTTGTGGTTCGATTGGCCTACAAGTCGATTCATGATCTCTATCATGGTCGCTTGTTATGTGAATATATAAACGAAATTTCGAAATTCTCAAAGGCGGCCGAGTTTCGCCGTTTGTGGTTCGATTGGTCTAACAGTCGATTCATGATCTCTATTATGGTCGCTTGTTATATGAATATATACGAAATTCTGAAAGCCGACCGAGTTTCGCCGTTTGTGGTTCGATTGGTCTAAAAGTCGATTCATGATCTATCATGGTCGCTTGTTATATGAATATACAAACGAAATTTCGAAATTCTCATAGGCCGTCGAGTTTCGCCGTTTGTGGTTCGATTGGTCTAAAAGTCGATTCATGATCTCTATCATGGTCGCGTGTTATGTGAATATATAAACGAAATTTCGAAATTCTCAAAGGCGGGCGATTTTCGCCGTTTGTGGTTCAATTGGTCTAAAAGCTCTCTATCATGGTCGCTTGTTATATGAATATACAAACGAAATTTCGAAATTCTCATAGGCGGTCGAGTTTCGCCGTTTGTGGTTCGATTGGTCTAAAAGTCGATTCATGATCTCTATCATGGTCGCTTGTTATATGAATATATACGAAATTCTCAAAGGCGACCGAGTTTCGCCGTTTGTGGTTCGATTGGTCTAAAAGTCGATTCATGATCTCTATTATGGTCGTTTGTTATATGAATATATACGAAATTCTGATAGGCGACCGAGTTTCGCCGTTTGTGGTTCGATTGGCCTAAAAGTCGATTCATGATCTCTATAATGGTCGCTTGTTATGTGAATATATAAACGAAATTTCGAAATTCTCAAAGGCGGCCGAGTTTCGCCGTTTGTGGTTCGATTGGTCTAAAAGTCGATTCATGATCTCTATCATGGTCGCGTGTTATGTGAATATATAAACGAAATTTCGAAATTCTCAAAGGCGGCCGAGTTTCGCCGTTTGTGGTTCGATTGGTCTAAAAGCTCTCTATCATGGTCGCTTGTTATATGAATATATAAACGCAATTTCGAAATTCTCAAAGGCGACCGAGTTTCGCCGTTTGTGGTTCGATTGGCCTACAAGTCGATTCATGATCTCTATCATGGTCGCTTGTTATGTGAATATATAAACGAAATTTCGAAATTCTCAAAGGCGGCCGAGTTTCGCCGTTTGTGGTTCGATTGGTCTAACAGTCGATTCATGATCTCTATTATGGTCGCTTGTTATATGAATATATACGAAATTCTGAAAGCCGACCGAGTTTCGCCGTTTGTGGTTCGATTGGTCTAAAAGTCGATTCATGATCTATCATGGTCCCTTGTTATATGAATATACAAACGAAATTTCGAAATTCTCATAGGCGGCCGAGTTTCGCCGTTTGTGGTTCGATTGGTCTAAAAGTCGATTCATGATCTCTATCATGGTCGCGTGTTATGTGAATATATAAACGAAATTTCGAAATTCTCAAAGGCGGGCGATTTTCGCCGTTTGTGGTTCGATTGGTCTAAAAGCTCTCTATCATGGTCGCTTGTTATATGAATATATAAACGAAATTTCGAAATTCTCAAAGGCGGTCGAGTTTCGCCGTTTGTGGTTCGATTGGTCTAAAAGTTGATTCATGATCTCTATCATGGTCGCTTGTTATATGAATATATACGAAATTCTGAAAGGCGACCGAGTTTCGCCGTTTGTGGTTCGATTGGTTTAAAAGTCGATTCATGATCTCTATCATGGTCGCTTGTTATATGAATATATACGAAATTCTGAAAGGCGACCGAGTTTCGCCGTTTGTGGTTCGATTGGTTTAAAAGTCGATTCATGATCTCTATCATGGTCGCTTGTTATATGAATATATACGAAATTCTGAAAGGCGACCGAGTTTCGCCGTTTGTGGTTCGATTGGCCTAAAAGTCGATTCATGATCTCTATCATGGTCGCTTGTTATATGAATATATACGAAATTCTGAAAGCCGACCGAGTTTCGCCGTTTGTGGTTCGATTGGCCTAAAAGTCGATTCATGATCTCTATCATGGTCGCTTGTTATGTGAATATATAAACGAAATTTCGAAATTCTCAAAGGCGGCCGAGTTTCGCCGTTTGTGGTTCGATTGGTCTAAAAGTCGATTCATGATCTCTATCATGGTCGCTTGTTATGTGAATATATAAACGAAATTTCGAAATTCTCAAAGGCGGCCGAGTTTCGCCGTTTGTGGTTCGATTGGCCTAAAAGTCGATTCATGATCTCTATCATGGTCGCTTGTTATGTGAATATATAAACGCAATTTCGAAATTCTCAAAGGCGGCCGAGTTTCGCCGTTTGTGGTTCGATTGGTCTAAAAGTCGATTCATGATCTCTATCATGGTCGCGTGTTATGTGAATATATAAACGAAATTTCGAAATTCTCAAAGGCGGCCGAGTTTCGCCGTTTGTGGTTCGATTGGTCTAAAAGCTCTCTATCATGGTCGCTTGTTATATGAATATATAAACGCAATTTCGAAATTCTCAAAGGCGACCGAGTTTCGCCGTTTGTGGTTCGATTGGCCTACAAGTCGATTCATGATCTCTATCATGGTCGCTTGTTATGTGAATATATAAACGAAATTTCGAAATTCTCAAAGGCGGCCGAGTTTCGCCGTTTGTGGTTCGATTGGTCTAACAGTCGATTCATGATCTCTATTATGGTCGCTTGTTATATGAATATATACGAAATTCTGAAAGCCGACCGAGTTTCGCCGTTTGTGGTTCGATTGGTCCAAAAACCGATTCATGATCTCTATCATGGTCGCGTGTTATGTGAATATATAAACGAAATTTCGAAATTCTCAAAGGCGGGCGATTTTCGCCGTTTGTGGTTCAATTGGTCTAAAAGCTCTCTATCATGGTCGCTTGTTATATGAATATACAAACGAAATTTCGAAATTCTCATAGGCCGTCGAGTTTCGCCGTTTGTGGTTCGATTGGTCTAAAAGTCGATTCATGATCTCTATCATGGTCGCGTGTTATGTGAATATATAAACGAAATTTCGAAATTCTCAAAGGCGGGCGATTTTCGCCGTTTGTGGTTCAATTGGTCTAAAAGCTCTCTATCATGGTCGCTTGTTATATGAATATACAAACGAAATTTCGAAATTCTCATAGGCGGTCGAGTTTCGCCGTTTGTGGTTCGATTGGTCTAAAAGTCGATTCATGATCTCTATCATGGTCGCTTGTTATATGAATATATACGAAATTCTCAAAGGCGACCGAGTTTCGCCGTTTGTGGTTCGATTGGTCTAAAAGTCGATTCATGATCTCTATTATGGTCGTTTGTTATATGAATATATACGAAATTCTGATAGGCGACCGAGTTTCGCCGTTTGTGGTTCGATTGGCCTAAAAGTCGATTCATGATCTCTATAATGGTCGCTTGTTATGTGAATATATAAACGAAATTTCGAAATTCTCAAAGGCGGC
The DNA here is from genome assembly GCA_951813785.1 of Criorhina ranunculi. NCBI lineage: Eukaryota > Metazoa > Arthropoda > Insecta > Diptera > Syrphidae > Criorhina > Criorhina ranunculi. The sequence goes on from CATOTT010000067.1 coordinate 27,155, forward strand.
CGAGTTTCGCCGTTTGTGGTTCGATTGGTCTAAAAGTCGATTCATGATCTCTATCATGGTCGCGTGTTATGTGAATATATAAACGAAATTTCGAAATTCTCAAAGGCGGCCGAGTTTCGCCGTTTGTGGTTCGATTGGTCTAAAAGCTCTCTATCATGGTCGCTTGTTATATGAATATATAAACGCAATTTCGAAATTCTCAAAGGCGACCGAGTTTCGCCGTTTGTGGTTCGATTGGCCTACAAGTCGATTCATGATCTCTATCATGGTCGCTTGTTATGTGAATATATAAACGAAATTTCGAAATTCTCAAAGGCGGCCGAGTTTCGCCGTTTGTGGTTCGATTGGTCTAACAGTCGATTCATGATCTCTATTATGGTCGCTTGTTATATGAATATATACGAAATTCTGAAAGGCGACCGAGTTTCGCCGTTTGTGGTTCGATTGGTCTAAAAGCTCTCTATCATGGTCGCTTGTTATATGAATATATAAACGCAATTTCGAAATTCTCAAAGGCGACCGAGTTTCGCCGTTTGTGGTTCGATTGGCCTAAAAGTCGATTCATGATCTCTATCATGGTCGCTTGTTATGTGAATATATAAACGAAATTTCGAAATTCTCAAAGGCGGCCGAATTTCGCCGTTTGTGGTTCGATTGGTCTAACAGTCGATTCATGATCTCTATTATGGTCGCTTGTTATATGAATATATACGAAATTCTGATAGGCGACCGAGTTTCGCCGTTTGTGGTTCGATTGACCTAAAAGTCGATTCATGATCTCTATCATGGTCGCTTGTTATGCGCATATATAAACGAAATTTCGAAATTCTCAAAGGCGGCCGAGTTTCGCCGTTTGTGGTTCGATTGGTCTAAAAGTCGATTCATGATCTCTATCATGGTCGCTTGTTATATGAATATATACGAAATTCTGAAAGGCGACCGAGTTTCGCCGTTTGTGGTTCGATTGGCCTAAAAGCTCTCTATCATGGTCGCTTGTTATATGAATATATAAACGCAATTTCGAAATTCATAAAGGCGGCCGAGTTTCGCCGTTTGTGGTTCGATTGGTCTAAAAGCTCTCTATCATGGTCGCTTGTTATATGAATATATAAACGCAATTTCGAAATTCTCAAAGGCGGCCGAGTTTCGCCGTTTGTGGTTCGATTGGTCTAAAAGTCGATTCATGATCTCTATTATGGTCGCTTGTTATATGAATATATACGAAATTCTGAAAGCCGACCGAGTTTCGCCGTTTGTGGTTCGATTGGCCTAAAAGTCGATTCATGACCTCTATCATGGTCGCTTGTTATGTGAATATATAAACGAAATTTCGAAATTCTCAAAGGCGGTCGAGTTTCGCCGTTTGTGGTTCGATTGGTCTAAAAGTTGATTCATGATCTCTATCATGGTCGCTTGTTATATGAATATATACGAAATTCTGAAAGGCGACCGAGTTTCGCCGTTTGTGGTTCGATTGGTTTAAAAGTCGATTCATGATCTCTATCATGGTCGCTTGTTATATGAATATATACGAAATTCTGAAAGGCGACCGAGTTTCGCCGTTTGTGGTTCGATTGGCCTAAAAGTCGATTCATGATCTCTATCATGGTCGCTTGTTATATGAATATATACGAAATTCTGAAAGCCGACCGAGTTTCGCCGTTTGTGGTTCGATTGGTCTAAAAGTCGATTCATGATCTCTATTATGGTCGCTTGTTATATGAATATATACGAAATTCTGAAAGCCGACCGAGTTTCGCCGTTTGTGGTTCGATTGGCCTAAAAGTCGATTCATGACCTCTATCATGGTCGCTTGTTATGTGAATATATAAACGAAATTTCGAAATTCTCAAAGGCGGTCGAGTTTCGCCGTTTGTGGTTCGATTGGTCTAAAAGTTGATTCATGATCTCTATCATGGTCGCTTGTTATATGAATATATACGAAATTCTGAAAGGCGACCGAGTTTCGCCGTTTGTGGTTCGATTGGTTTAAAAGTCGATTCATGATCTCTATCATGGTCGCTTGTTATATGAATATATACGAAATTCTGAAAGGCGACCGAGTTTCGCCGTTTGTGGTTCGATTGGCCTAAAAGTCGATTCATGATCTATATCATGGTCGCTTGTTATATGAATATATACGAAATTCTGAAAGGCGGTCGAGTTTCGCCGTTTGTGGTTCGATTGGTCTAAAAGTTGATTCATGATCTCTATCATGGTCGCTTGTTATATGAATATATACGAAATTCTGAAAGGCGACCGAGTTTCGCCGTTTGTGGTTCGATTGGCCTAAAAGTCGATTCATGATCTCTATAATGGTCGCTTGTTATGTGAATATATAAACGAAATTTCGAAATTCTCAAAGGCGGCCGAGTTTCGCCGTTTGTGGTTCGATTGGTCTAAAAGTCGATTCATGATCTCTATCATGGTCGCGTGTTATGTGAATATATAAACGAAATTTCGAAATTCTCAAAGGCGGCCGAGTTTCGCCGTTTGTGGTTCGATTGGTCTAAAAGCTCTCTATCATGGTCGCTTGTTATATGAATATATAAACGCAATTTCGAAATTCTCAAAGGCGACCGAGTTTCGCCGTTTGTGGTTCGATTGGCCTACAAGTCGATTCATGATCTCTATCATGGTCGCTTGTTATGTGAATATATAAACGAAATTTCGAAATTCTCAAAGGCGGCCGAGTTTCGCCGTTTGTGGTTCGATTGGTCTAACAGTCGATTCATGATCTCTATTATGGTCGCTTGTTATATGAATATATACGAAATTCTGAAAGCCGACCGAGTTTCGCCGTTTGTGGTTCGATTGGTCTAAAAGTCGATTCATGATCTATCATGGTCCCTTGTTACATGAATATACAAACGAAATTTCGAAATTCTCATAGGCGGCCGAGTTTCGCCGTTTGTGGTTCGATTGGTCTAAAAGTCGATTCATGATCTCTATCATGGTCGCGTGTTATGTGAATATATAAACGAAATTTCGAAATTCTCAAAGGCGGGCGATTTTCGCCGTTTGTGGTTCGATTGGCCTAAAAGTCGATTCATGATCTCTATCATGGTCGCTTGTTATGTGAATATATAAACGAAATTTCGAAATTCTCAAAGGCGGCCGAATTTCGCCGTTTGTGGTTCGATTGGTCTAACAGTCGATTCATGATCTCTATTATGGTCGCTTGTTATATGAATATATACGAAATTCTGATAGGCGACCGAGTTTCGCCGTTTGTGGTTCGATTGACCTAAAAGTCGATTCATGATCTCTATCATGGTCGCTTGTTATGCGCATATATAAACGAAATTTCGAAATTCTCAAAGGCGGCCGAGTTTCGCCGTTTGTGGTTCGATTGGTCTAAAAGTCGATTCATGATCTCTATCATGGTCGCTTGTTATATGAATATATACGAAATTCTGAATGGCGACCGAGTTTCGCCGTTTGTGGTTCGATTGGCCTAAAAGTCGATTCATGACCTCTATCATGGTCGCTTGTTATGTGAATATATAAACGAAATTTCGAAATTCTCAAAGGCGGCCGAGTTTCGCCGTTTGTGGTTCGATTGGTCTAAAAGTCGATTCATGATCTCTATTATGGTCGCTTGTTATATGAATATATAAACGAAATTTCGAAATTCTCAAAGGCGGCCGAGTTTCGCCGTTTGTGGTTCGATTGGCCTAAAAGTCGATTCATGATCTCTATCATGGTCGCTTGTTATGTGAATATATAAACGCAATTTCGAAATTCTCAAAGGCGGCCGAGTTTCGCCGTTTGTGGTTCGATTGGTCTAAAAGTCGATTCATGATCTCTATCATGGTCGCGTGTTATGTGAATATATAAACGAAATTTCGAAATTCTCAAAGGCGGCCGAGTTTCGCCGTTTGTGGTTCGATTGGTCTAAAAGCTCTCTATCATGGTCGCTTGTTATATGAATATATAAACGCAATTTCGAAATTCTCAAAGGCGACCGAGTTTCGCCGTTTGTGGTTCGATTGGCCTACAAGTCGATTCATGATCTCTATCATGGTCGCTTGTTATGTGAATATATAAACGCAATTTCGAAATTCTCAAAGGCGGCCGAGTTTCGCCGTTTGTGGTTCGATTGGTCTAAAAGTCGATTCATGATCTCTATCATGGTCGCGTGTTATGTGAATATATAAACGAAATTTCGAAATTCTCAAAGGCGGCCGAGTTTCGCCGTTTGTGGTTCGATTGGTCTAAAAGCTCTCTATCATGGTCGCTTGTTATATGAATATATAAACGCAATTTCGAAATTCTCAAAGGCGACCGAGTTTCGCCGTTTGTGGTTCGATTGGCCTACAAGTCGATTCATGATCTCTATCATGGTCGCTTGTTATGTGAATATATAAACGAAATTTCGAAATTCTCAAAGGCGGCCGAGTTTCGCCGTTTGTGGTTCGATTGGTCTAAAAGCTCTCTATCATGGTCGCTTGTTATATGAATATATAAACGCAATTTCGAAATTCTCAAAGGCGACCGAGTTTCGCCGTTTGTGGTTCGATTGGCCTACAAGTCGATTCATGATCTCTATCATGGTCGCTTGTTATGTGAATATATAAACGAAATTTCGAAATTCTCAAAGGCGGCCGAGTTTCGCCGTTTGTGGTTCGATTGGTCTAACAGTCGATTCATGATCTCTATTATGGTCGCTTGTTATATGAATATATACGAAATTCTGAAAGCCGACCGAGTTTCGCCGTTTGTGGTTCGATTGGTCTAAAAGTCGATTCATGATCTATCATGGTCGCTTGTTATATGAATATACAAACGAAATTTCGAAATTCTCATAGGCCGTCGAGTTTCGCCGTTTGTGGTTCGATTGGTCTAAAAGTCGATTCATGATCTCTATCATGGTCGCTTGTTATATGAATATATACGAAATTCTCAAAGGCGACCGAGTTTCGCCGTTTGTGGTTCGATTGGTCTAAAAGTCGATTCATGATCTCTATTATGGTCGTTTGTTATATGAATATATACGAAATTCTGATAGGCGACCGAGTTTCGCCGTTTGTGGTTCGATTGGCCTAAAAGTCGATTCATGATCTCTATAATGGTCGCTTGTTATGTGAATATATAAACGAAATTTCGAAATTCTCAAAGGCGGCCGAGTTTCGCCGTTTGTGGTTCGATTGGTCTAAAAGTCGATTCATGATCTCTATCATGGTCGCGTGTTATGTGAATATATAAACGAAATTTCGAAATTCTCAAAGGCGGCCGAGTTTCGCCGTTTGTGGTTCGATTGGTCTAAAAGCTCTCTATCATGGTCGCTTGTTATATGAATATATAAACGCAATTTCGAAATTCTCAAAGGCGACCGAGTTTCGCCGTTTGTGGTTCGATTGGCCTACAAGTCGATTCATGATCTCTATCATGGTCGCTTGTTATGTGAATATATAAACGAAATTTCGAAATTCTCAAAGGCGGCCGAGTTTCGCCGTTTGTGGTTCGATTGGTCTAACAGTCGATTCATGATCTCTATTATGGTCGCTTGTTATATGAATATATACGAAATTCTGAAAGGCGACCGAGTTTCGCCGTTTGTGGTTCGATTGGTCTAAAAGCTCTCTATCATGGTCGCTTGTTATATGAATATATAAACGCAATTTCGAAATTCTCAAAGGCGACCGAGTTTCGCCGTTTGTGGTTCGATTGGCCTAAAAGTCGATTCATGATCTCTATCATGGTCGCTTGTTATGTGAATATATACGAAATTCTGAAAGCCGACCGAGTTTCGCCGTTTGTGGTTCGATTGGCCTAAAAGTCGATTCATGACCTCTATCATGGTCGCTTGTTATGTGAATATATAAACGAAATTTCGAAATTCTCAAAGGCGGTCGAGTTTCGCCGTTTGTGGTTCGATTGGTCTAAAAGTTGATTCATGATCTCTATCATGGTCGCTTGTTATATGAATATATACGAAATTCTGAAAGGCGACCGAGTTTCGCCGTTTGTGGTTCGATTGGTTTAAAAGTCGATTCATGATCTCTATCATGGTCGCTTGTTATATGAATATATACGAAATTCTGAAAGGCGACCGAGTTTCGCCGTTTGTGGTTCGATTGGCCTAAAAGTCGATTCATGATCTCTATCATGGTCGCTTGTTATATGAATATATACGAAATTCTGAAAGGCGACCGAGTTTCGCCGTTTGTGGTTCGATTGGCCTAAAAGTCGATTCATGATCTCTATCATGGTCGCTTGTTATATGAATATATACGAAATTCTGAAAGCCGACCGAGTTTCGCCGTTTGTGGTTCGATTGGCCTAAAAGTCGATTCATGATCTCTATCATGGTCGCTTGTTATGTGAATATATAAACGAAATTTCGAAATTCTCAAAGGCGGCCGAGTTTCGCCGTTTGTGGTTCGATTGGCCTAAAAGTCGATTCATGATCTCTATCATGGTCGCTTGTTATGTGAATATATAAACGCAATTTCGAAATTCTCAAAGGCGGCCGAGTTTCGCCGTTTGTGGTTCGATTGGTCTAAAAGTCGATTCATGATCTCTATCATGGTCGCGTGTTATGTGAATATATAAACGAAATTTCGAAATTCTCAAAGGCGGCCGAGTTTCGCCGTTTGTGGTTCGATTGGTCTAAAAGCTCTCTATCATGGTCGCTTGTTATATGAATATATAAACGCAATTTCGAAATTCTCAAAGGCGACCGAGTTTCGCCGTTTGTGGTTCGATTGGCCTACAAGTCGATTCATGATCTCTATCATGGTCGCTTGTTATGTGAATATATAAACGAAATTTCGAAATTCTCAAAGGCGGCCGAGTTTCGCCGTTTGTGGTTCGATTGGTCTAACAGTCGATTCATGATCTCTATTATGGTCGCTTGTTATATGAATATATACGAAATTCTGAAAGCCGACCGAGTTTCGCCGTTTGTGGTTCGATTGGTCTAAAAGTCGATTCATGATCTATCATGGTCGCTTGTTATATGAATATACAAACGAAATTTCGAAATTCTCATAGGCCGTCGAGTTTCGCCGTTTGTGGTTCGATTGGTCTAAAAGTCGATTCATGATCTCTATCATGGTCGCGTGTTATGTGAATATGAATGAGTTTCGCCGTTTGTGGTTCGATTGGTCTAAAAGTTGATTCATGATCTCTATCATGGTCGCTTGTTATATGAATATATACGAAATTCTGATAGGCGACCGAGTTTCGCCGTTTGTGGTTCGATTGGCCTAAAAGTCGATTCATGATCTCTATCATGGTCGCTTGTTATGTGAATATATAAACGAAATTTCGAAATTCTCAAAGGCGGCCGAGTTTCGCCGTTTGTGGTTCGATTGGTCTAAAAGCTCTCTATCATGGTCGCTTGTTATATGAATATATAAACGCAATTTCGAAATTCATAAAGGCGGCCGAGTTTCGCCGTTTGTGGTTCGATTGGTCTAAAAGTCGATTCATGATCTCTATTATGGTCGCTTGTTATATGAATATATACGAAATTCTGAAAGCCGACCGAGTTTCGCCGTTTGTGGTTCGATTGGTCTAAAAGCTCTCTATCATGGTCGCTTGTTATATGAATATATAAACGCAATTTCGAAATTCTCAAAGGCGGCCGAGTTTCGCCGTTTGTGGTTCGATTGGTCTAAAAGTCGATTCATGATCTCTATTATGGTCGCTTGTTATATGAATATATACGAAATTCTGAAAGCCGACCGAGTTTCGCCGTTTGTGGTTCGATTGGCCTAAAAGTCGATTCATGACCTCTATCATGGTCGCTTGTTATGTGAATATATAAACGAAATTTCGAAATTCTCAAAGGCGGTCGAGTTTCGCCGTTTGTGGTTCGATTGGTCTAAAAGTTGATTCATGATCTCTATCATGGTCGCTTGTTATATGAATATATACGAAATTCTGAAAGGCGACCGAGTTTCGCCGTTTGTGGTTCGATTGGTTTAAAAGTCGATTCATGATCTCTATCATGGTCGCTTGTTATATGAATATATACGAAATTCTGAAAGGCGACCGAGTTTCGCCGTTAGTGGTTCGATTGGCCTAAAAGTCAATTCATGATCTCTATCATGGTCGCTTGTTATATGAATATATACGAAATTCTGAAAGCCGACCGAGTTTCGCCGTTTGTGGTTCGATTGGCCTAAAAGTCGATTCATGATCTCTATCATGGTCGCTTGTTATGTGAATATATAAACGAAATTTCGAAATTCTCAAAGGCGGCCGAGTTTCGCCGTTTGTGGTTCGATTGGTCTAAAAGTCGATTCATGATCTCTATCATGGTCGCTTGTTATGTGAATATATAAACGAAATTTCGAAATTCTCAAAGGCGGCCGAGTTTCGCCGTTTGTGGTTCGATTGGCCTAAAAGTCGATTCATGATCTCTATCATGGTCGCTTGTTATGTGAATATATAAACGCAATTTCGAAATTCTCAAAGGCGGCCGAGTTTCGCCGTTTGTGGTTCGATTGGTCTAAAAGTCGATTCATGATCTCTATCATGGTCGCGTGTTATGTGAATATATAAACGAAATTTCGAAATTCTCAAAGGCGGCCGAGTTTCGCCGTTTGTGGTTCGATTGGTCTAAAAGCTCTCTATCATGGTCGCTTGTTATATGAATATATAAACGCAATTTCGAAATTCTCAAAGGCGACCGAGTTTCGCCGTTTGTGGTTCGATTGGCCTACAAGTCGATTCATGATCTCTATCATGGTCGCTTGTTATGTGAATATATAAACGAAATTTCGAAATTCTCAAAGGCGGCCGAGTTTCGCCGTTTGTGGTTCGATTGGTCTAACAGTCGATTCATGATCTCTATTATGGTCGCTTGTTATATGAATATATACGAAATTCTGAAAGCCGACCGAGTTTCGCCGTTTGTGGTTCGATTGGTCTAAAAGTCGATTCATGATCTATCATGGTCGCTTGTTATATGAATATACAAACGAAATTTCGAAATTCTCATAGGCCGTCGAGTTTCGCCGTTTGTGGTTCGATTGGTCTAAAAGTCGATTCATGATCTCTATCATGGTCGCGTGTTATGTGAATATATAAACGAAATTTCGAAATTCTCAAAGGCGGGCGATTTTCGCCGTTTGTGGTTCAATTGGTCTAAAAGCTCTCTATCATGGTCGCTTGTTATATGAATATACAAACGAAATTTCGAAATTCTCATAGCCGACCGAGTTTCGCCGTTTGTGGTTCGATTGGTCTAAAAGTCGATTCATGATCTCTATTATGGTCGTTTGTTATATGAATATATACGAAATTCTGATAGGCGACCGAGTTTCGCCGTTTGTGGTTCGATTGGCCTAAAAGTCGATTCATGATCTCTATAATGGTCGCTTGTTATGTGAATATATAAACGAAATTTCGAAATTCTCAAAGGCGGCCGAGTTTCGCCGTTTGTGGTTCGATTGGTCTAAAAGTCGATTCATGATCTCTATCATGGTCGCGTGCTATGTGAATATATAAACGAAATTTCGAAATTCTCAAAGGCGGCCGAGTTTCGCCGTTTGTGGTTCGATTGGTCTAAAAGCTCTCTATCATGGTCGCTTGTTATATGAATATATAAACGCAATTTCGAAATTCTCAAAGGCGACCGAGTTTCGCCGTTTGTGGTTCGATTGGCCTACAAGTCGATTCATGATCTCTATCATGGTCGCTTGTTATGTGAATATATAAACGAAATTTCGAAATTCTCAAAGGCGGCCGAGTTTCGCCGTTTGTGGTTCGATTGGTCTAACAGTCGATTCATGATCTCTATTATGGTCGCTTGTTATATGAATATATACGAAATTCTGAAAGCCGACCGAGTTTCGCCGTTTGTGGTTCGATTGGTCTAAAAGTCGATTCATGATCTATCATGGTCCCTTGTTATATGAATATACAAACGAAATTTCGAAATTCTCATAGGCGGCCGAGTTTCGCCGTTTGTGGTTCGATTGGTCTAAACGTCGATTCATGATCTCTATCATGGTCGCGTGCTATGTGAATATATAAACGAAATTTCGAAATTCTCAAAGGCGGCCGAGTTTCGCCGTTTGTGGTTCGATTGGTCTAAAAGCTCTCTATCATGGTCGCTTGTTATATGAATATATAAACGCAATTTCGAAATTCTCAAAGGCGACCGAGTTTCGCCGTTTGTGGTTCGATTGGCCTACAAGTCGATTCATGATCTCTATCATGGTCGCTTGTTATGTGAATATATAAACGAAATTTCGAAATTCTCAAAGGCGGCCGAGTTTCGCCGTTTGTGGTTCGATTGGTCTAACAGTCGATTCATGATCTCTATTATGGTCGCTTGTTATATGAATATATACGAAATTCTGAAAGCCGACCGAGTTTCGCCGTTTGTGGTTCGATTGGTCTAAAAGTCGATTCATGATCTATCATGGTCCCTTGTTATATGAATATACAAACGAAATTTCGAAATTCTCATAGGCGGCCGAGTTTCGCCGTTTGTGGTTCGATTGGTCTAAACGTCGATTCATGATCTCTATCATGGTCGCGTGTTATGTGAATATATAAACGAAATTTCGAAATTCTCAAAGGCGGGCGATTTTCGCCGTTTGTGGTTCGATTGGTCTAAAAGCTCTCTATCATGGTCGCTTGTTATATGAATATATAAACGCAATTTCGAAATTCTCAAAGGCGACCGAGTTTCGCCGTTTGTGGTTCGATTTGCCTAAAAGTCGATTCATGATCTCTATCGTGGTCGCTTGTTATGTGAATATATAAACGAAATTTCGAAATTCTCAAAGGCGGCCGAATTTCGCCGTTTGTGGTTCGATTGGTCTAACAGTCGATTCATGATCTCTATTATGGTCGCTTGTTATATGAATATATACGAAATTCTGATAGGCGACCGAGTTTCGCCGTTTGTGGTTCGATTGACCTAAAAGTCGATTCATGATCTCTATCATGGTCGCTTGTTATGCGCATATATAAACGAAATTTCGAAATTCTCAAAGGCGGCCGAGTTTCGCCGTTTGTGGTTCGATTGGTCTAAAAGTCGATTCATGATCTCTATCATGGTCGCTTGTTATATGAATATATACGAAATTCTGAAAGGCGACCGAGTTTCGCCGTTTGTGGTTCGATTGGCCTAAAAGTCGATTCATGACCTCTATCATGGTCGCTTGTTATGTGAATATATAAACGAAATTTCGAAATTCTCAAAGGCGGCCGAGTTTCGCCGTTTGTGGTTCGATTGGTCTAAAAGTTGATTCATGATCTCTATCATGGTCGCTTGTTATATGAATATATACGAAATTCTGATAGGCGACCGAGTTTCGCCGTTTGTGGTTCGATTGGCCTAAAAGTCGATTCATGATCTCTATCATGGTCGCTTGTTATGTGAATATATAAACGAAATTTCGAAATTCTCAAAGGCGGCCGAGTTTCGCCGTTTGTGGTTCGATTGGTCTAAAAGCTCTCTATCATGGTCGCTTGTTATATGAATATATAAACGCAATTTCGAAATTCATAAAGGCGGCCGAGTTTCGCCGTTTGTGGTTCGATTGGTCTAAAAGTCGATTCATGATCTCTATTATGGTCGCTTGTTATATGAATATATACGAAATTCTGAAAGCCGACCGAGTTTCGCCGTTTGTGGTTCGATTGGTCTAAAAGCTCTCTATCATGGTCGCTTGTTATATGAATATATAAACGCAATTTCGAAATTCTCAAAGGCGGCCGAGTTTCGCCGTTTGTGGTTCGATTGGCCTAAAAGTCGATTCATGACCTCTATCATGGTCGCTTGTTATGTGAATATATAAACGAAATTTCGAAATTCTCAAAGGCGGTCGAGTTTCGCCGTTTGTGGTTCGATTGGTCTAAAAGTTGATTCATGATCTCTATCATGGTCGCTTGTTATATGAATATATACGAAATTCTGAAAGGCGACCGAGTTTCGCCGTTTGTGGTTCGATTGGTTTAAAAGTCGATTCATGATCTCTATCATGGTCGCTTGTTATATGAATATATACGAAATTCTGAAAGGCGACCGAGTTTCGCCGTTTGTGGTTCGATTGGCCTAAAAGTCGATTCATGATCTCTATCATGGTCGCTTGTTATATGAATATATACGAAATTCTGAAAGCCGACCGAGTTTCGCCGTTTGTGGTTCGATTGGCCTAAAAGTCGATTCATGATCTCTATCATGGTCGCTTGTTATGTGAATATATAAACGAAATTTCGAAATTCTCAAAGGCGGCCGAGTTTCGCCGTTTGTGGTTCGATTGGTCTAAAAGTCGATTCATGATCTCTATCATGGTCGCTTGTTATGTGAATATATAAACGAAATTTCGAAATTCTCAAAGGCGGCCGAGTTTCGCCGTTTGTGGTTCGATTGGCCTAAAAGTCGATTCATGATCTCTATCATGGTCGCTTGTTATGTGAATATATAAACGCAATTTCGAAATTCTCAAAGGCGGCCGAGTTTCGCCGTTTGTGGTTCGATTGGTCTAAAAGTCGATTCATGATCTCTATCATGGTCGCGTGTTATGTGAATATATAAACGAAATTTCGAAATTCTCAAAGGCGGCCGAGTTTCGCCGTTTGTGGTTCGATTGGTCTAAAAGTTGATTCATGATCTCTATCATGGTCGCTTGTTATATGAATATATACGAAATTCTGATAGGCGACCGAGTTTCGCCGTTTGTGGTTCGATTGGCCTAAAAGTCGATTCATGATCTCTATCATGGTCGCTTGTTATGTGAATATATAAACGAAATTTCGAAATTCTCAAAGGCGGCCGAGTTTCGCCGTTTGTGGTTCGATTGGTCTAAAAGCTCTCTATCATGGTCGCTTGTTATATGAATATATAAACGCAATTTCGAAATTCATAAAGGCGGCCGAGTTTCGCCGTTTGTGGTTCGATTGGTCTAAAAGTCGATTCATGATCTCTATTATGGTCGCTTGTTATATGAATATATACGAAATTCTGAAAGCCGACCGAGTTTCGCCGTTTGTGGTTCGATTGGTTTAAAAGTCGATTCATGATCTCTATCATGGTCGCTTGTTATATGAATATATACGAAATTCTGAAAGGCGACCGAGTTTCGCCGTTTGTGGTTCGATTGGCCTAAAAGTCGATTCATGATCTCTATCATGGTCGCTTGTTATATGAATATATACGAAATTCTGAAAGCCGACCGAGTTTCGCCGTTTGTGGTTCGATTGGCCTAAAAGTCGATTCATGATCTCTATCATGGTCGCTTGTTATGTGAATATATAAACGCAATTTCGAAATTCTCAAAGGCGACCGAGTTTCGCCGTTTGTGGTTCGATTTGCCTAAAAGTCGATTCATGATCTCTATCGTGGTCGCTTGTTATGTGAATATATAAACGAAATTTCGAAATTCTCAAAGGCGGCCGAATTTCGCCGTTTGTGGTTCGATTGGTCTAACAGTCGATTCATGATCTCTATTATGGTCGCTTGTTATATGAATATATACGAAATTCTGATAGGCGACCGAGTTTCGCCGTTTGTGGTTCGATTGACCTAAAAGTCGATTCATGATCTCTATCATGGTCGCTTGTTATGCGCATATATAAACGAAATTTCGAAATTCTCAAAGGCGGCCGAGTTTCGCCGTTTGTGGTTCGATTGGTCTAAAAGTCGATTCATGATCTCTATCATGGTCGCTTGTTATATGAATATATACGAAATTCTGAAAGGCGACCGAGTTTCGCCGTTTGTGGTTCGATTGGCCTAAAAGTCGATTCATGACCTCTATCATGGTCGCTTGTTATGTGAATATATAAACGAAATTTCGAAATTCTCAAAGGCGGCCGAGTTTCGCCGTTTGTGGTTCGATTGGTCTAAAAGTTGATTCATGATCTCTATCATGGTCGCTTGTTATATGAATATATACGAAATTCTGATAGGCGACCGAGTTTCGCCGTTTGTGGTTCGATTGGCCTAAAAGTCGATTCATGATCTCTATCATGGTCGCTTGTTATGTGAATATATAAACGAAATTTCGAAATTCTCAAAGGCGGCCGAGTTTCGCCGTTTGTGGTTCGATTGGTCTAAAAGCTCTCTATCATGGTCGCTTGTTATATGAATATATAAACGCAATTTCGAAATTCATAAAGGCGGCCGAGTTTCGCCGTTTGTGGTTCGATTGGTCTAAAAGTCGATTCATGATCTCTATTATGGTCGCTTGTTATATGAATATATACGAAATTCTGAAAGCCGACCGAGTTTCGCCGTTTGTGGTTCGATTGGTCTAAAAGCTCTCTATCATGGTCGCTTGTTATATGAATATATAAACGCAATTTCGAAATTCTCAAAGGCGGCCGAGTTTCGCCGTTTGTGGTTCGATTGGCCTAAAAGTCGATTCATGACCTCTATCATGGTCGCTTGTTATGTGAATATATAAACGAAATTTCGAAATTCTCAAAGGCGGTCGAGTTTCGCCGTTTGTGGTTCGATTGGTCTAAAAGTTGATTCATGATCTCTATCATGGTCGCTTGTTATATGAATATATACGAAATTCTGAAAGGCGACCGAGTTTCGCCGTTTGTGGTTCGATTGGCCTAAAAGTCGATTCATGATCTCTATCATGGTCGCTTGTTATATGAATATATACGAAATTCTGAAAGCCGACCGAGTTTCGCCGTTTGTGGTTCGATTGGCCTAAAAGTCGATTCATGATCTCTATCATGGTCGCTTGTTATGTGAATATATAAACGAAATTTCGAAATTCTCAAAGGCGGCCGAGTTTCGCCGTTTGTGGTTCGATTGGTCTAAAAGTCGATTCATGATCTCTATCATGGTCGCTTGTTATGTGAATATATAAACGAAATTTCGAAATTCTCAAAGGCGGCCGAGTTTCGCCGTTTGTGGTTCGATTGGCCTAAAAGTCGATTCATGATCTCTATCATGGTCGCTTGTTATGTGAATATATAAACGCAATTTCGAAATTCTCAAAGGCGGCCGAGTTTCGCCGTTTGTGGTTCGATTGGTCTAAAAGTCGATTCATGATCTCTATCATGGTCGCGTGTTATGTGAATATATAAACGAAATTTCGAAATTCTCAAAGGCGGCCGAGTTTCGCCGTTTGTGGTTCGATTGGTCTAAAAGCTCTCTATCATGGTCGCTTGTTATATGAATATATAAACGCAATTTCGAAATTCTCAAAGGCGACCGAGTTTCGCCGTTTGTGGTTCGATTGGCCTACAAGTCGATTCATGATCTCTATCATGGTCGCTTGTTATGTGAATATATAAACGAAATTTCGAAATTCTCAAAGGCGGCCGAGTTTCGCCGTTTGTGGTTCGATTGGTCTAACAGTCGATTCATGATCTCTATTATGGTCGCTTGTTATATGAATATATACGAAATTCTGAAAGCCGACCGAGTTTCGCCGTTTGTGGTTCGATTGGTCTAAAAGTCGATTCATGATCTATCATGGTCGCTTGTTATATGAATATACAAACGAAATTTCGAAATTCTCATAGGCCGTCGAGTTTCGCCGTTTGTGGTTCGATTGGTCTAAAAGTCGATTCATGATCTCTATCATGGTCGCGTGTTATGTGAATATATAAACGAAATTTCGAAATTCTCAAAGGCGGGCGATTTTCGCCGTTTGTGGTTCAATTGGTCTAAAAGCTCTCTATCATGGTCGCTTGTTATATGAATATACAAACGAAATTTCGAAATTCTCATAGGCGGTCGAGTTTCGCCGTTTGTGGTTCGATTGGTCTAAAAGTCGATTCATGATCTCTATCATGGTCGCTTGTTATATGAATATATACGAAATTCTCAAAGGCGACCGAGTTTCGCCGTTTGTGGTTCGATTGGTCTAAAAGTCGATTCATGATCTCTATTATGGTCGTTTGTTATATGAATATATACGAAATTCTGATAGGCGACCGAGTTTCGCCGTTTGTGGTTCGATTGGCCTAAAAGTCGATTCATGATCTCTATAATGGTCGCTTGTTATGTGAATATATAAACGAAATTTCGAATTTCTCAAAGGCGGCCGAGTTTCGCCGTTTGTGGTTCGATTGGCCTACAAGTCGATTCATGATCTCTATCATGGTCGCTTGTTATGTGAATATATAAACGAAATTTCGAAATTCTCAAAGGCGGCCGAGTTTCGCCGTTTGTGGTTCGATTGGTCTAACAGTCGATTCATGATCTCTATTATGGTCGCTTGTTATATGAATATATACGAAATTCTGAAAGCCGACCGAGTTTCGCCGTTTGTGGTTCGATTGGTCTAAAAGTCGATTCATGATCTATCATGGTCCCTTGTTATATGAATATACAAACGAAATTTCGAAATTCTCATAGGCGGCCGAGTTTCGCCGTTTGTGGTTCGATTGGTCTAAAAGTCGATTCATGATCTCTATCATGGTCGCGTGTTATGTGAATATATAAACGAAATTTCGAAATTCTCAAAGGCGGCCGAGTTTCGCCGTTTGTGGTTCGATTGGTCTAAAAGCTCTCTATCATGGTCGCTTGTTATATGAATATATAAACGCAATTTCGAAATTCTCAAAGGCGACCGAGTTTCGCCGTTTGTGGTTCGATTGGCCTACAAGTCGATTCATGATCTCTATCATGGTCGCTTGTTATGTGAATATATAAACGAAATTTCGAAATTCTCAAAGGCGGCCGAGTTTCGCCGTTTGTGGTTCGATTGGTCTAACAGTCGATTCATGATCTCTATTATGGTCGCTTGTTATATGAATATATACGAAATTCTGAAAGCCGACCGAGTTTCGCCGTTTGTGGTTCGATTGGTCTAAAAGTCGATTCATGATCTATCATGGTCCCTTGTTATATGAATATACAAACGAAATTTCGAAATTCTCATAGGCGGCCGAGTTTCGCCGTTTGTGGTTCGATTGGTCTAAAAGTCGATTCATGATCTCTATCATGGTCGCGTGTTATGTGAATATATAAACGAAATTTCGAAATTCTCAAAGGCGGGCGATTTTCGCCGTTTGTGGTTCGATTGGTCTAAAAGCTCTCTATCATGGTCGCTTGTTATATGAATATATAAACGCAATTTCGAAATTCTCAAAGGCGACCGAGTTTCGCCGTTTGTGGTTCGATTGGCCTAAAAGTCGATTCATGATCTCTATCATGGTCGCTTGTTATGTGAATATATAAACGAAATTTCGAAATTCTCAAAGGCGGCCGAATTTCGCCGTTTGTGGTTCGATTGGTCTAACAGTCGATTCATGATCTCTATTATGGTCGCTTGTTATATGAATATATACGAAATTCTGATAGGCGACCGAGTTTCGCCGTTTGTGGTTCGATTGACCTAAAAGTCGATTCATGATCTCTATCATGGTCGCTTGTTATGCGCATATATAAACGAAATTTCGAAATTCTCAAAGGCGGCCGAGTTTCGCCGTTTGTGGTTCGATTGGTCTAAAAGTCGATTCATGATCTCTATCATGGTCGCTTGTTATATGAATATATACGAAATTCTGAAAGGCGACCGAGTTTCGCCGTTTGTGGTTCGATTGGCCTAAAAGTCGATTCATGACCTCTATCATGGTCGCTTGTTATGTGAATATATAAACGAAATTTCGAAATTCTCAAAGGCGGCCGAGTTTCGCCGTTTGTGGTTCGATTGGTCTAAAAGTTGATTCATGATCTCTATCATGGTCGCTTGTTATATGAATATATACGAAATTCTGATAGGCGACCGAGTTTCGCCGTTTGTGGTTCGATTGGCCTAAAAGTCGATTCATGATCTCTATCATGGTCGCTTGTTATGTGAATATATAAACGAAATTTCGAAATTCTCAAAGGCGGCCGAGTTTCGCCGTTTGTGGTTCGATTGGTCTAAAAGCTCTCTATCATGGTCGCTTGTTATATGAATATATAAACGCAATTTCGAAATTCATAAAGGCGGCCGAGTTTCGCCGTTTGTGGTTCGATTGGTCTAAAAGTCGATTCATGATCTCTATTATGGTCGCTTGTTATATGAATATATACGAAATTCTGAAAGCCGACCGAGTTTCGCCGTTTGTGGTTCGATTGGTCTAAAAGCTCTCTATCATGGTCGCTTGTTATATGAATATATAAACGCAATTTCGAAATTTTCAAAGGCGGCCGAGTTTCGCCGTTTGTGGTTCGATTGGTCTAAAAGTCGATTCATGATCTCTATTATGGTCGCTTGTTATATGAATATATACGAAATTCTGAAAGCCGACCGAGTTTCGCCGTTTGTGGTTCGATTGGCCTAAAAGTCGATTCATGACCTCTATCATGGTCGCTTGTTATGTGAATATATAAACGAAATTTCGAAATTCTCAAAGGCGGTCGAGTTTCGCCGTTTGTGGTTCGATTGGTCTAAAAGTTGATTCATGATCTCTATCATGGTCGCTTGTTATATGAATATATACGAAATTCTGAAAGGCGACCGAGTTTCGCCGTTTGTGGTTCGATTGGTTTAAAAGTCGATTCATGATCTCTATCATGGTCGCTTGTTATATGAATATATACGAAATTCTGAAAGGCGACCGAGTTTCGCCGTTTGTGGTTCGATTGGCCTAAAAGTCGATTCATGATCTCTATCATGGTCGCTTGTTATATGAATATATACGAAATTCTGAAAGCCGACCGAGTTTCGCCGTTTGTGGTTCGATTGGCCTAAAAGTCGATTCATGATCTCTATCATGGTCGCTTGTTATGTGAATATATAAACGAAATTTCGAAATTCTCAAAGGCGGCCGAGTTTCGCCGTTTGTGGTTCGATTGGTCTAAAAGTCGATTCATGATCTCTATCATGGTCGCTTGTTATGTGAATATATAAACGAAATTTCGAAATTCTCAAAGGCGGCCGAGTTTCGCCGTTTGTGGTTCGATTGGCCTAAAAGTCGATTCATGATCTCTATCATGGTCGCTTGTTATGTGAATATATAAACGCAATTTCGAAATTCTCAAAGGCGGCCGAGTTTCGCCGTTTGTGGTTCGATTGGTCTAAAAGTCGATTCATGATCTCTATCATGGTCGCTTGTTATATGAATATATACGAAATTCTCAAAGGCGACCGAGTTTCGCCGTTTGTGGTTCGATTGGTCTAAAAGTCGATTCATGATCTCTATTATGGTCGTTTGTTATATGAATATATACGAAATTCTGATAGGCGACCGAGTTTCGCCGTTTGTGGTTCGATTGGCCTAAAAGTCGATTCATGATCTCTATCATGGTCGCTTGTTATGTGAATATATAAACGCAATTTCGAAATTCTCAAAGGCGGCCGAGTTTCGCCGTTTGTGGTTCGATTGGTCTAAAAGTCGATTCATGATCTCTATCATGGTCGCTTGTTATATGAATATATACGAAATTCTGAAAGGCGACCGAGTTTCGCCGTTTGTGGTTCGATTGGCCTAAAAGTCGATTCATGATCTCTATCATGGTCGCTTGTTATGTGAATATATAAACGCAATTTCGAAATTCTCAAAGGCGGCCGAGTTTCGCCGTTTGTGGTTCGATTGGTCTAAAAGTCGATTCATGATCTCTATCATGGTCGCTTGTTATATGAATATATACGAAATTCTGAAAGGCGACCGAGTTTCGCCGTTTGTGGTTCGATTGGCCTAAAAGTCGATTCATGATCTCTATCATGGTCGCTTGTTATATGAATATATACGAAATTCTGAAAGGCGACCGAGTTTCGCCGTTTGTGGTTCGATTGGCCTAAAAGTCGATTCATGATCTCTATCATGGTCGCTTGTTATGTGAATATATAAACGAAATTTCGAAATTCTCAAAGGCGGCCGAGTTTCGCCGTTTGTGGTTCGATTGGTCTAAAAGTCGATTCATGATCTATCATGGTCGCTTGTTATATGAATATACAAACGAAATTTCGAAATTCTCATAGGCGGTCGAGTTTCGCCGTTTGTGGTTCGATTGGTCTAAAAGTCGATTCATGATCTCTATCATGGTCGCTTGTTATATGAATATATACGAAATTCTCAAAGGCGACCGAGTTTCGCCGTTTGTGGTTCGATTGGTCTAAAAGTCGATTCATGATCTCTATTATGGTCGTTTGTTATATGAATATATACGAAATTCTGAAAGGCGACCGAGTTTCGCCGTTTGTGGTTCGATTGGCCTAAAAGTCGATTCATGATCTCTATCATGGTCGCTTGTTATGTGAATATATAAACGCAATTTCGAAATTCTCAAAGGCGGCCGAGTTTCGCCGTTTGTGGTTCGATTGGTCTAAAAGTCGATTCATGATCTCTATCATGGTCGCTTGTTATATGAATATATACGAAATTCTGAAAGGCGACCGAGTTTCGCCGTTTGTGGTTCGATTGGCCTAAAAGTCGATTCATGATCTCTATCATGGTCGCTTGTTATATGAATATATACGAAATTCTGATAGGCGACCGAGTTTCGCCGTTTGTGGTTCGATTGGCCTAAAAGTCGATTCATGATCTCTATCATGGTCGCTTGTTATGTGAATATATAAACGAAATTTCGAAATTCTCAAAGGCGGCCGAGTTTCGCCGTTTGTGGTTCGATTGGTCTAAAAGTCGATTCATGATCTCTATCATGGTCGCGTGTTATGTGAATATATAAACGAAATTTCGAAATTCTCAAAGGCGGCCGAGTTTCGCCGTTTGTGGTTCGATTGGTCTAAAAGCTCTCTATCATGGTCGCTTGTTATATGAATATATAAACGCAATTTCGAAATTCTCAAAGGCGACCGAGTTTCGCCGTTTGTGGTTCGATTGGCCTACAAGTCGATTCATGATCTCTATCATGGTCGCTTGTTATGTGAATATATAAACGCAATTTCGAAATTCTCAAAGGCGGCCGAGTTTCGCCGTTTGTGGTTCGATTGGTCTAAAAGTCGATTCATGATCTCTATCATGGTCGCGTGTTATGTGAATATATAAACGAAATTTCGAAATTCTCAAAGGCGGCCGAGTTTCGCCGTTTGTGGTTCGATTGGCCTAAAAGTCGATTCATGATCTCTATCATGGTCGCTTGTTATGTGAATATATAAACGCAATTTCGAAATTCTCAAAGGCGGCCGAGTTTCGCCGTTTGTGGTTCGATTGGTCTAAAAGTCGATTCATGATCTCTATCATGGTCGCGTGTTATGTGAATATATAAACGAAATTTCGAAATTCTCAAAGGCGGCCGAGTTTCGCCGTTTGTGGTTCGATTGGTCTAAAAGCTCTCTATCATGGTCGCTTGTTATGTGAATATATAAACGAAATTTCGAAATTCTCAAAGGCGGCCGAGTTTCGCCGTTTGTGGTTCGATTGGCCTAAAAGTCGATTCATGATCTCTATCATGGTCGCTTGTTATGTGAATATATAAACGCAATTTCGAAATTCTCAAAGGCGGCCGAGTTTCGCCGTTTGTGGTTCGATTGGTCTAAAAGTCGATTCATGATCTCTATCATGGTCGCTTGTTATGTGAATATATAAACGAAATTTCGAAATTCTCAAAGGCGGCCGAGTTTCGCCGTTTGTGGTTCGATTGGTCTAAAAGTCGATTCATGATCTCTATCATGGTCGCTTGTTATGTGAATATATAAACGAAATTTCGAAATTCTCAAAGGCGGCCGAGTTTCGCCGTTTGTGGTTCGATTGGCCTAAAAGTCGATTCATGATCTCTATCATGGTCGCTTGTTATGTGAATATATAAACGCATATTCGATTGGCCTAAAAGTCGATTCATGATCTCTATCATGGTCGCTTGTTATGTGAATATATAAACGCAATTTCGAAATTCTCAAAGGCGGCCGAGTTTCGCCGTTTGTGGTTCGATTGGTCTAAAAGTCGATTCATGATCTCTATCATGGTCGCGTGTTATGTGAATATATAAACGAAATTTCGAAATTCTCAAAGGCGGCCGAGTTTCGCCGTTTGTGGTTCGATTGGTCTAAAAGCTCTCTATCATGGTCGCTTGTTATGTGAATATATAAACGAAATTTCGAAATTCTCAAAGGCGGCCGAGTTTCGCCGTTTGTGGTTCGATTGGCCTAAAAGTCGATTCATGATCTCTATCATGGTCGCTTGTTATATGAATATATAAACGCAATTTCGAAATTCTCAAAGGCGACCGAGTTTCGCCGTTTGTGGTTCGATTGGCCTACAAGTCGATTCATGATCTCTATCATGGTCGCTTGTTATGTGAATATATAAACGCAATTTCGAAATTCTCAAAGGCGGCCGAGTTTCGCCGTTTGTGGTTCGATTGGTCTAAAAGTCGATTCATGATCTCTATCATGGTCGCGTGTTATGTGAATATATAAACGAAATTTCGAAATTCTCAAAGGCGGCCGAGTTTCGCCGTTTGTGGTTCGATTGGCCTAAAAGTCGATTCATGATCTCTATCATGGTCGCTTGTTATGTGAATATATAAACGCAATTTCGAAATTCTCAAAGGCGGCCGAGTTTCGCCGTTTGTGGTTCGATTGGTCTAAAAGTCGATTCATGATCTCTATCATGGTCGCGTGTTATGTGAATATATAAACGAAATTTCGAAATTCTCAAAGGCGGCCGAGTTTCGCCGTTTGTGGTTCGATTGGTCTAAAAGCTCTCTATCATGGTCGCTTGTTATGTGAATATATAAACGAAATTTCGAAATTCTCAAAGGCGGCCGAGTTTCGCCGTTTGTGGTTCGATTGGCCTAGAAGTCGATTCATGATCTCTATCATGGTCGCTTGTTATGTGAATATATAAACGCAATTTCGAAATTCTCAAAGGCGGCCGAGTTTCGCCGTTTGTGGTTCGATTGGTCTAAAAGTCGATTCATGATCTCTATCATGGTCGCTTGTTATGTGAATATATAAACGAAATTTCGAAATTCTCAAAGGCGGCCGAGTTTCGCCGTTTGTGGTTCGATTGGTCTAAAAGTCGATTCATGATCTCTATCATGGTCGCTTGTTATGTGAATATATAAACGAAATTTCGAAATTCTCAAAGGCGGCCGAGTTTCGCCGTTTGTGGTTCGATTGGCCTAAAAGTCGATTCATGATCTCTATCATGGTCGCTTGTTATGTGAATATATAAACGAAATTTCGAAATTCTCAAAGGCGGCCGAGTTTCGCCGTTTGTGGTTCGATTGGCCTAAAAGTCGATTCATGATCTCTATCATGGTCGCTTGTTATGTGAATATATAAACGCAATTTCGAAATTCTCAAAGGCGGCCGAGTTTCGCCGTTTGTGGTTCGATTGGTCTAAAAGTCGATTCATGATCTCTATCATGGTCGCTTGTTATGTGAATATATAAACGAAATTTCGAAATTCTCAAAGGCGGCCGAGTTTCGCCGTTTGTGGTTCGATTGGTCTAAAAGTCGATTCATGATCTCTATCATGGTCGCTTGTTATGTGAATATATAAACGAAATTTCGAAATTCTCAAAGGCGGCCGAGTTTCGCCGTTTGTGGTTCGATTGGTCTAAAAGTTGATTCATGATCTCTATCATGGTCGCTTGTTATATGAATATATACGAAATTCTCAAAGGCGGTAGAGTTTCGCCGTTTGTGGTTCGAAAAGTCGATTCATGATCTCTATCATGGTCGCTTGTTATGTGAATATATAAACGCAATTTCGAAATTCTCAAAGGCGGCCGAGTTTCGCCGTTTGTGGTTCGATTGGTCTAAAAGTCGATTCATGATCTCTATCATGGTCGCTTGTTATGTGAATATATAAACGAAATTTCGAAATTCTCAAAGGCGGCCGAGTTTCGCCGTTTGTGGTTCGATTGGCCTAAAAGTCGATTCATGATCTCTATCATGGTCGCTTGTTATGTGAATATATAAACGCAATTTCGAAATTCTCAAAGGCGGCCGAGTTTCGCCGTTTGTGGTTCGATTGGTCTAAAAGTCGATTCATGATCTCTATCATGGTCGCTTGTTATATGAATATATACGAAATTCTGAAAGGCGACCGAGTTTCGCCGTTTGTGGTTCGATTGGCCTAAAAGTCGATTCATGATCTCTATCATGGTCGCTTGTTATATGAATATATACGAAATTCTGAAAGGCGACCGAGTTTCGCCGTTTGTGGTTCGATTGGCCTAAAAGTCGATTCATGATCTCTATCATGGTCGCTTGTTATGTGAATATATAAACGAAATTTCGAAATTCTCAAAGGCGGCCGAGTTTCGCCGTTTGTGGTTCGATTGGTCTAAAAGTTGATTCATGATCTCTATCATGGTCGCTTGTTATATGAATATATACGAAATTCTGAAAGGCGACCAAGTTTCGCCGTTTGTGGTTCGATTGGTTTAAAAGTCGATTCATGATCTCTATCATGGTCGCTTGTTATGTGAATATATAAACGAAATTTCGAAATTCTCAAAGGCGGCCGAGTTTCGCCGTTTGTGGTTCGATTGGCCTAAAAGTCGATTCATGATCTCTATCATGGTCGCTTGTTATGTGAATATATAAACGAAATTTCGAAATTCTCAAAGGCGACCGAGTTTCGCCGTTTGTGGTTCGATTGGCCTAAAAGTCGATTCATGATCTCTATCATGGTCGCTTGTTATGTGAATATATAAACGAAATTTCGAAATTCTCAAAGGCGACCGAGTTTCGCCGTTTGTGGTTCGATTGGCCTAAAAGTCGATTCATGATCTCTGATCATGTGAATATATAAACGAAATTTCGAAATTCTCAAAGGCGGCCGAGTTTCGCCGTTTGTGGTTCGATTGGTCTAAAAGTTGATTCATGATCTCTATCATGGTCGCTTGTTATATGAATATATACGAAATTCTGAAAGGCGACCGAGTTTCGCCGTTTGTGGTTCGATTGGTTTAAAAGTCGATTCATGATCTCTATCATGGTCGCTTGTTATGTGAATATATAAACGAAATTTCGAAATTCTCAAAGGCGGCCGAGTTTCGCCGTTTGTGGTTCGATTGGTCTAAAAGTCGATTCATGATCTCTATTATGGTCGCTTGTTATATGAATATATACGAAATTCTGAAAGCCGACCGAGTTTCGCCGTTTGTGGTTCGATTGGTCTAAAAGTCGATTCATGATCTCTATCATGGTCGCTTGTTATATGAATATACAAACGAAATTTCGAAATTCTCATAGGCGGCCGAGTTTCGCCGTTTGTGGTTCGGTTGGTCTAAAAGTCGATTCATGATCTCTATCATGGTCGCTTGTTATATGAATATATACGAAATTCTGAAAGGCGACCGAGTTTCGCCGTTTGTGGTTCGATTGGTCTAAAAGTCGATTCATGATCTCTATCATGGTCGCTTGTTATGTGAATATATAAACGAAATTTCGAAATTCTCAAAGGCGGCCGAGTTTCGCCGTTTGTGGTTCGATTGGCCTAAAAGTCGATTCATGATCTCTATCATGGTCGCTTGTTATGTGAATATATAAACGCAATTTCGAAATTCTCAAAGGCGGCCGAGTTTCGCCGTTTGTGGTTCGATTGGTCTAAAAGTCGATTCATGATCTCTATCATGGTCGCTTGTTATATGAATATATACGAAATTCTGAAAGGCGACCGAGTTTCGCCGTTTGTGGTTCGATTGGCCTAAAAGTCGATTCATGATCTCTATCATGGTCGCTTGTTATGTGAATATATAAACGCAATTTCGAAATTCTCAAAGGCGGCCGAGTTTCGCCGTTTGTGGTTCGATTGGTCTAAAAGTCGATTCATGATCTCTATCATGGTCGCTTGTTATATGAATATATACGAAATTCTGAAAGGCGACCGAGTTTCGCCGTTTGTGGTTCGATTGGCCTAAAAGTCGATTCATGATCTCTATCATGGTCGCTTGTTATATGAATATATACGAAATTCTGAAAGGCGACCGAGTTTCGCCGTTTGTGGTTCGATTGGCCTAAAAGTCGATTCATGATCTCTATCATGGTCGCTTGTTATGTGAATATATAAACGAAATTTCGAAATTCTCAAAGGCGGCCGAGTTTCGCCGTTTGTGGTTCGATTGGTCTAAAAGTCGATTCATGATCTCTATTATGGTCGCTTGTTATATGAATATATACGAAATTCTGAAAGCCGACCGAGTTTCGCCGTTTGTGGTTCGATTGGTCCAAAAGTCGATTCATGATCTCTATCATGGTCGCTTGTTATGTGAATATATAAACGAAATTTCGAAATTCTCAAAGGCGGCCGAGTTTCGCCGTTTGTGGTTCGATTGGTCTAAAAGTCGATTCATGATCTCTATTATGGTCGCTTGTTATATGAATATATACGAAATTCTGAAAGCCGACCGAGTTTCGCCGTTTGTGGTTCGATTGGTCTAAAAGTCGATTCATGATCTCTATCATGGTCGCTTGTTATATGAATATACAAACGAAATTTCGAAATTCTCATAGGCGGCCGAGTTTCGCCGTTTGTGGTTCGATTGGTCCAAAAGTCGATTCATGATCTCTATCATGGTCGCTTGTTATGTGAATATATAAACGAAATTTCGAAATTCTCAAAGGCGGCCGAGTTTCGCCGTTTGTGGTTCGATTGGTCTAAAAGTCGATTCATGATCTCTATTATGGTCGCTTGTTATATGAATATATACGAAATTCTGAAAGCCGACCGAGTTTCGCCGTTTGTGGTTCGATTGGTCTAAAAGTCGATTCATGATCTCTATCATGGTCGCTTGTTATATGAATATACAAACGAAATTTCGAAATTCTCATAGGCGGCCGAGTTTCGCCGTTTGTGGTTCGGTTGGTCTAAAAGTCGATTCATGATCTCTGTCATGGTCGCTTGTTATATGAATATATACGAAATTCTGAAAGCCGACCGAGTTTCGCCGTTTGTGGTTCGATTGGCCTAAAAGTCGATTCATGACCTCTATCATGGTCGCTTGTTATGTGAATATATAAACGAAATTTCGAAATTCTCAAAGGCGGCCGAGTTTCGCCGTTTGTGGTTCGATTGGCCTAAAAGTCGATTCATGATCTCTATCATGGTCGCTTGTTATGTGAATATATAAACGAAATTTCGAAATTCTCAAAGGCGACCGAGTTTCGCCGTTTGTGGTTCGATTGGCCTAAAAGTCGATTCATGATCTCTATCATGGTCGCTTGTTATGTGAATATATAAACGAAATTTCGAAATTCTCAAAGGCGACCGAGTTTCGCCGTTTGTGGTTCGATTGGCCTAAAAGTCGATTCATGATCTCTATCATGGTCGCTTGTTATGTGAATATATAAACGAAATTTCGAAATTCTCAAAGGCGGCCGAGTTTCGCCGTTTGTGGTTCGATTGGTCTAAAAGTTGATTCATGATCTCTATCATGGTCGCTTGTTATATGAATATATACGAAATTCTGAAAGGCGACCGAGTTTCGCCGTTTGTGGTTCGATTGGTTTAAAAGTCGATTCATGATCTCTATCATGGTCGCTTGTTATGTGAATATATAAACGAAATTTCGAAATTCTCAAAGGCGGCCGAGTTTCGCCGTTTGTGGTTCGATTGGTCTAAAAGTCGATTCATGATCTCTATTATGGTCGCTTGTTATATGAATATATACGAAATTCTGAAAGCCGACCGAGTTTCGCCGTTTGTGGTTCGATTGGTCTAAAAGTCGATTCATGATCTCTATCATGGTCGCTTGTTATATGAATATACAAACGAAATTTCGAAATTCTCATAGGCGGCCGAGTTTCGCCGTTTGTGGTTCGGTTGGTCTAAAAGTCGATTCATGATCTCTATCATGGTCGCTTGTTATATGAATATATACGAAATTCTGAAAGGCGACCGAGTTTCGCCGTTTGTGGTTCGATTGGCCTAAAAGTCGATTCATGATCTCTATCATGGTCGCTTGTTATATGAATATATACGAAATTCTGAAAGGCGACCGAGTTTCGCCGTTTGTGGTTCGATTGGCCTAAAAGTCGATTCATGATCTCTATTATGGTAGCTTGTTATATGAATATATACGAAATTCTGAAAGGCGACCAAGTTTCGCCGTTTGTGGTTCGATTGGTCTAAAAGTCGATTCATGATCTCTATTATGGTCGCTTGTTATATGAATATATACGAAATTCACAAAGGCGGCCGAGTTTCGCCGTTTGTGGTTCGATTGGTCTAAAAGTCGATTCATGATCTCTATCATGGTCGCTTGTTATATGAATATATACGAAATTCTGAAAGGCGACCGAGTTTCGCCGTTTGTGGTTCGATTGGTCTAAAAGTCGATTCATGATCTCTATCATGGTCGCTTGTTATATGAATATATACGAAATTCTGAAAGGCGACCGAGTTTCGCCGTTTGTGGTTCGATTGGCCTAAAAGTCGATTCATGATCTCTATCATGGTCGCTTGTTATATGAATATATACGAAATTCTGAAAGGCGACCGAGTTTCGCCGTTTGTGGTTCGATTGGCCTAAAAGTCGATTCATGATCTCTATCATGGTCGCTTGTTATATGAATATATACGAAATTCTGAAAGGCGACCGAGTTTCGCCGTTTGTGGTTCGATTGGTCTAAAAGTCGATTCATGATCTCTATCATGGTCGCTTGTTATATGAATATATACGAAATTCTGAAAGGCGACCGAGTTTCGCCGTTTGTGGTTCGATTGGCCTAAAAGTCGATTCATGATCTCTATCATGGTCGCTTGTTATGTGAATATATAAACGAAATTTCGAAATTCTCAAAGGCGGCCGAGTTTCGCCGTTTGTGGTTCGATTGGTCTAAAAGCTCTCTATCATGGTCGCTTGTTATATGAATATATAAACGCAATTTCGAAATTCTCAAAGGCGACCGAGTTTCGCCGTTTGTGGTTCGATTGGCCTAAAAGTCGATTCATGATCTCTATCATGGTCGCTTGTTATATGAATATATACGAAATTCTGAAAGGCGACCGAGTTTCGCCGTTTGTGGTTCGATTGGTCTAAAAGTCGATTCATGATATCTATCATGGTCGCTTGTTATACGAATATATAAACGAAATTTAGAAATTCTCAAAGGCGGCCGAGTTTCGCCGTTTGTGGTTCGATTGGTGTAAAAGTCGATTCATGATCTCTATCATGGTCGCTTGTTATATGAATATATAAACGAAATTTCGAAATTCTCAAAATCGGGGGAGTTTCGCCGTTTGTGGTTCGATTGGTCTAAAAGCTCTCTATCATGGTGCTTGTTATATGAATATATAAACGCAATTTCGAAATTCTCAAAGGCGACCGAGTTTCGCCGTTTGTGGTTCGATTGGCCTAAAAGTCGATTCATGATCTCTATCATGGTCGCTTGTTATATGAATATATACGAAATTCTGAAAGGCGACCGAGTTTCGCCGTTTGTGGTTCGATTGGCCTAAAAGTCGATTCATGATCTCTATTATGGTCGCTTGTTATATGAATATATACGAAATTCTGAAAGGCGACCGAGTTTCGCCGTTTGTGGTTCGATTGGTCTAAAAGTCGATTCATGATCTCTATCATGGTCGCTTGTTATGTGAATATATAAACGCAATTTCGAAATTCTCAAAGGCGGCCGAGTTTCGCCGTTTGTGGTTCGATTGGTCTAAAAGTCGATTCATGATCTCTATTATGGTCGCTTGTTATATGAATATATACGAAATCCTGATAGGCGACCGAGTTTCGCCGTTTGTGGTTCGATTGGCCTAAAAGTCGATTCATGATCTCTTTCATGGTCGCTTGTTATGTGAATATATAAACGAAATTTCGAAATTCTCAAAGGCGACCGAGTTTCGCTGTTTGTGGTTCGATTGGTCTAAAAGTCGATTCATGATCTCTATTATGGTCGCTTGTTATATGAATATATAAACGAAATTTCGAAATTCTCAAAATCGGGGGAGTTTCGCCGTTTGTGGTTCGATTGGCCTAAAAGTCGATTCATGATCTCTATCATGGTCGCTTGTTATGTGAATATATAAACGAAATTTCGAAATTCTCAAAGGCGGCCGAGTTTCGCCGTTTGTGGTTCGATTGGTCTAAAAGTCGATTCATGATCTCTATTATGGTCGCTTGTTATATGAATATACAAACGAAATTTCGAAATTCTCATAGGCGGCCGAGTTTCGCCGTTTGTGGTTCGATTGGTCTAAAAGTCGATTCATGATCTCTATTATGGTCGCTTGTTATATGAATATATACGAAATTTTCATAGGCGACCGAGTTTCACCGTTTGTGGTTCGATTGGTCTAAAAGTCGATTCATGATATCTATCATGGTCGCTTGTTATACGAATATATAAACGAAATTTCTAAATTCTCAAAGGCGGCCGAGTTTCGCCGTTTGTGGTTCGATTGGTCTAAAAGTTGATTCATGATCTCTATCATGGTCGCTTGTTATATGAATATATAAACGAAATTTCGAAATTCTCAAAGGCGGCCGAGTTTCGGCGTTTGTGGTTCGATTGGTCTAAAAGTCGATTCATGATCTCTATTATGGTTGCTTGTTATATGAATATATACGAAATTCTGATAGGCGACCGAGTTTCGCCGTTTGTGGTTAGATTGGCCTAAAAGTCGATTCATGATCTCTATCATGGTCGCTTGTTATGTGAATATATAAACGAAATTTCGAAATTCTCAAAGGCGGCCGAGTTTCGCCGTTTGTGGTTCGATTGGTCTAAAAGTCGATTCATGATCTCTATCATGGTCGCTTGTTATATGAATATATACGAAATTCTGAAAGGCGACCGAGTTTCGCCGTTTGTGGTTCGATTGGTTTAAAAGTCGATTCATGATCTCTATCATGGTCGCTTGTTATGTGAATATATAAACGAAATTTCGAAATTCTCAAAGGCGGCCGAGTTTCGCCGTTTGTGGTTCGATTGGTCTAAAAGTCGATTCATGATCTCTATCATGGTCGCTTGTTATATGAATATATACGAAATTCTGAAAGGCGACCGAGTTTCGCCGTTTGTGGTTCGATTGGCCTAAAAGTCGATTCATGATCTCTATCATGGTCGCTTGTTATGTGAATATATAAACGAAATTTCGAAATTCTCAAAGGCGGCCGAGTTTCGCCGTTTGTGGTTCGATTGGTCTAAAAGTCGATTCATGATCTCTATTATGGTCGCTTGTTATATGAATATATACGAAATTTTGATAGGCGACCGAGTTTCGCCGTTTGTGGTTCGATTGGTCTAAAAGTCGATTCATGATCTCTATCATGGTCGCTTGTTATAGAATATATACGAAATTCTGAAAGGCGACCGAGTTTCGCCGTTTGTGGTTCGATTGGTCTAAAAGTCGATTCATGATCTCTATTATGGTCGCTTGTTATATGAATATATACGAAATTCTGAAAGGCGACCGAGTTTCGCCGTTTGTGGTTCGATTGGTTTAAAAGTCGATTCATGATCTCTATCATGGTCGCTTGTTATATGAATATATAAACGCAATTTCGAAATTCTCAAAGGCGACCGAGTTTCGCCGTTTGTGGTTCGATTGGCCTAAAAGTCGATTCATGATCTCTATCATGGTCGCTTGTTATATGAATATATACGAAATTCTGAAAGGCGACCGAGTTTCGCTGTTTGTGGTTCGATTGGTCTAAAAGTCGATTCATGATATCTATCATGGTCGCTTATTATACGAATATATAAACGAAATTTCGAAATTCTCAAAGGCGGCCGAGTTTCGCCGTTTGTGGTTCGATTGGTCTAAAAGTCGATTCATGATCTCTATCATGGTCGCTTGTTATATGAATATATAAACGAAATTTCGAAATTCTCAAAGGCGGCCGAGTTTCGGCGTTTGTGGTTCGATTGGTCTAAAAGTCGATTCATGATCTCTATTATGGTTGCTTGTTATATGGATATATACGAAATTCTGATAGGCGACCGAGTTTCGCCGTTTGTGGTTAGCTTGGCCTAAAAGTCGATTCATGATCTCTATCATGGTCGCTTGTTATGTGAATATATAAACGAAATTTCGAAATTCTCAAAGGCGGCCGAGTTTCGCCGTTTGTGGTTCGATTGGTCTAAAAGTCGATTCATGATCTCTATTATGGTCGCTTGTTATATGAATATATACGAAATTTTGATAGGCGACCGAGTTTCGCCGTTTGTGGTTCGATTGGTCTAAAAGTCGATTCATGATCTCTATCATGGTCGCTTGTTATAGAATATATACGAAATTCTGAAAGGCGACCGAGTTTCGCCGTTTGTGGTTCGATTGGTCTAAAAGTCGATTCATGATCTCTATTATGGTCGCTTGTTATATGAATATATACGAAATTCTGAAAGGCGACCGAGTTTCGCCGTTTGTGGTTCGATTGGTTTAAAAGTCGATTCATGATCTCTATCATGGTCGCTTGTTATATGGATATATACGAAATTCTGATAGGCGACCGAGTTTCGCCGTTTGTGGTTCGATTGGTTTAAAAGTCGATTCATGATATCTATCATGGTCGCTTGTTATACGAATATATAAACGAAATTTCTAAATTCTCAAAGGCGGCCGAGTTTCGCCGTTTGTGGTTCGATTGGTCTAAAAGTCGATTCATGATCTCTATTATGGTCGCTTGTTATATGAATATATACGAAATTCTGAAAGGCGACCGAGTTTCGCCGTTTGTGGTTCGATTGGTTTAAAAGTCGATTCATGATCTCTATCATGGTCGCTTGTTATGTGAATATATAAACGAAATTTCGAAATTCTCAAAGGCGGCCGAGTTTCGGCGTTTGTGGTTCGATTGGTCTAAAAGTCGATTCATGATCTCTATTATGGTCGCTTGTTATATGGATATATACGAAATTCTGATAGGCGACCGAGTTTCGCCGTTTGTGGTTAGATTGGCCTAAAAGTCGATTCATGATCTCTATCATGGTCGCTTGTTATGTGAATATATAAACGAAATTTCGAAATTCTCAAAGGCGGCCGAGTTTCGCCGTTTGTGGTTCGATTGGTCTAAAAGTCGATTCATGATCTCTATCATGGTCGCTTGTTATATGAATATATACGAAATTCTGAAAGGCGACCGAGTTTCGCCGTTTGTGGTTCGATTGGCCTAAAAGTCGATTCATGATCTCTATCATGGTCGCTTGTTATGTGAATATATAAACGAAATTTCGAAATTCTCAAAGGCGGCCGAATTTCGCCGTTTGTGGTTCGATTGGTCTAACAGTCGATTCATGATCTCTATTATGGTCGCTTGTTATATGAATATATACGAAATTCTGATAGGCGACCGAGTTTCGCCGTTTGTGGTTCGATTGACCTAAAAGTCGATTCATGATCTCTATCATGGTCGCTTGTTATATGAATATATAAACGCAATTTCGAAATTCTCAAAGGCGACCGAGTTTCGCCGTTTGTGGTTCGATTGGCCTAAAAGTCGATTCATGATCTCTATCATGGTCGCTTGTTATATGAATATATACGAAATTCTGAAAGGCGACCGAGTTTCGCCGTTTGTGGTTCGATTGGTCTAAAAGTCGATTCATGATATCTATCATGGTCGCTTGTTATACGAATATATAAACGAAATTTCGAAATTCTCAAAGGCGGCCGAGTTTCGCCGTTTGTGGTTCGATTGGTCTAAAAGTCGATTCATGATCTCTATCATGGTCGCTTGTTATATGAATATATAAACGAAATTTCGAAATTCTCAAAGGCGGTCGAGTTTCGGCGTTTGTGGTTCGATTGGTCTAAAAGTCGATTCATGATCTCTATTATGGTTGCTTGTTATAGGATATATACGAAATTCTGATAGGCGACCGAGTTTCGCCGTTTGTGGTTAGATTGGCCTAAAAGTCGATTCATGATCTCTATCATGGTCGCTTGTTATGTGAATATATAAACGAAATTTCGAAATTCTCAAAGGCGGCCGAGTTTCGCCGTTTGTGGTTCGATTGGTCTAAAAGTCGATTCATGATCTCTATTATGGTCGCTTGTTATATGAATATATACGAAATTCTGAAAGGCGACCGAGTTTCGCCGTTTGTGGTTCGATTGGTTTAAAAGTCGATTCATGATCTCTATCATGGTCGCTTGTTATGTGAATATATAAACGAAATTTCGAAATTCTCAAAGGCGGCCGAGTTTCGCCGTTTGTGGTTCGATTGGTCTAAAAGTCGATTCATGATCTCTATCATGGTCGCTTGTTATATGAATATATACGAAATTCTGAAAGGCGGCCGAGTTTCGCCGTTTGTGGTTCGATTGGCCTAAAAGTCGATTCATGATCTCTATCATGGTCGCTTGTTATGTGAATATATAAACGAAATTTCGAAATTCTCAAAGGCGGCCGAGTTTCGCCGTTTGTGGTTCGATTGGTCTAAAAGCTCTCTATCATGGTCGCTTGTTATATGAATATATAAACGAAATTTCGAAATTCTCAAAGGCGGCCGAGTTTCGGCGTTTGTGGTTCGATTGGTCTAAAAGTCGATTCATGATCTCTATTATGGTTGCTTGTTATATGGATATATACGAAATTCTGATAGGCGACCGAGTTTCGCCGTTTGTGGTTAGCTTGGCCTAAAAGTCGATTCATGATCTCTATCATGGTCGCTTGTTATGTGAATATATAAACGAAATTTCGAAATTCTCAAAGGCGGCCGAGTTTCGCCGTTTGTGGTTCGATTGGTCTAAAAGTCGATTCATGATCTCTATTATGGTCGCTTGTTATATGAATATATACGAAATTCTGAAAGGCGACCGAGTTTCGCCGTTTGTGGTTCGATTGGTTTAAAAGTCGATTCATGATCTCTATCATGGTCGCTTGTTATGTGAATATATAAACGAAATTTCGAAATTCTCAAAGGCGGCCGAGTTTCGCCGTTTGTGGTTCGATTGGTCTAAAAGTCGATTCATGATCTCTATCATGGTCGCTTGTTATATGAATATATACGAAATTCTGAAAGGCGACCGAGTTTCGCCGTTTGTGGTTCGATTGGCCTAAAAGTCGATTCATGATCTCTATCATGGTCGCTTGTTATGTGAATATATAAACGAAATTTCGAAATTCTCAAAGGCGGCCGAGTTTCGCCGTTTGTGGTTCGATTGGTCTAAAAGCTCTCTATCATGGTCGCTTGTTATATGAATATATAAACGAAATTTCGAAATTCTCAAAGGCGGCCGAGTTTCGGCGTTTGTGGTTCGATTGGTCTAAAAGTCGATTCATGATCTCTATTATGGTTGCTTGTTATATGGATATATACGAAATTCTGATAGGCGACCGAGTTTCGCCGTTTGTGGTTAGATTGGCCTAAAAGTCGATTCATGATCTCTATCATGGTCGCTTGTTATGTGAATATATAAACGAAATTTCGAAATTCTCAAAGGCGGCCGAGTTTCGCCGTTTGTGGTTCGATTGGTCTAAAAGTCGATTCATGATCTCTATTATGGTCGCTTGTTATATGAATATATACGAAATTCTGAAAGGCGACCGAGTTTCGCCGTTTGTGGTTCGATTGGTTTAAAAGTCGATTCATGATCTCTATCATGGTCGCTTGTTATGTGAATATATAAACGAAATTTCGAAATTCTCAAAGGCGGCCGAGTTTCGCCGTTTGTGGTTCGATTGGTCTAAAAGTCGATTCATGATCTCTATCATGGTCGCTTGTTATATGAATATATACGAAATTCTGAAAGGCGACCGAGTTTCGCCGTTTGTGGTTCGATTGGCCTAAAAGTCGATTCATGATCTCTATCATGGTCGCTTGTTATGTGAATATATAAACGAAATTTCGAAATTCTCAAAGGCGGCCGAGTTTCGCCGTTTGTGGTTCGATTGGTCTAAAAGCTCTCTATCATGGTCGCTTGTTATATGAATATATAAACGAAATTTCGAAATTCTCAAAGGCGGCCGAGTTTCGGCGTTTGTGGTTCGATTGGTCTAAAAGTCGATTCATGATCTCTATTATGGTTGCTTGTTATATGGATATATACGAAATTCTGATAGGCGACCGAGTTTCGCCGTTTGTGGTTAGCTTGGCCTAAAAGTCGATTCATGATCTCTATCATGGTCGCTTGTTATGTGAATATATAAACGAAATTTCGAAATTCTCAAAGGCGGCCGAGTTTCGCCGTTTGTGGTTCGATTGGTCTAAAAGTCGATTCATGATCTCTATTATGGTCGCTTGTTATATGAATATATACGAAATTTTGATAGGCGACCGAGTTTCGCCGTTTGTGGTTCGATTGGTCTAAAAGTCGATTCATGATCTCTATCATGGTCGCTTGTTATAGAATATATACGAAATTCTGAAAGGCGACCGAGTTTCGCCGTTTGTGGTTCGATTGGTCTAAAAGTCGATTCATGATCTCTATTATGGTCGCTTGTTATATGAATATATACGAAATTCTGAAAGGCGACCGAGTTTCGCCGTTTGTGGTTCGATTGGTTTAAAAGTCGATTCATGATCTCTATCATGGTCGCTTGTTATATGGATATATACGAAATTCTGATAGGCGACCGAGTTTCGCCGTTTGTGGTTCGATTGGTCTAAAAGTCGATTCATGATCTCTATCATGGTCGCTTGTTATATGAATATATAAACGAAATTTCGAAATTCTCAAAGGCGGCCGAGTTTCGGCGTTTGTGGTTCGATTGGTCTAAAAGTCGATTCATGATCTCTATTATGGTTGCTTGTTATATGGATATATACGAAATTCTGATAGGCGACCGAGTTTCGCCGTTTGTGGTTAGATTGGCCTAAAAGTCGATTCATGATCTCTATCATGGTCGCTTGTTATGTGAATATATAAACGAAATTTCGAAATTCTCAAAGGCGGCCGAGTTTCGCCGTTTGCGGTTCGGTTGGTCTAAAAGTCGATTCATGATCTCTATTATGGTCGCTTGTTATATGAATATATACGAAATTCTGAAAGGCGACCGAGTTTCGCCGTTTGTGGTTCGATTGGTTTAAAAGTCGATTCATGATCTCTATCATGGTCGCTTGTTATGTGAATATATAAACGAAATTTCGAAATTCTCAAAGGCGGCCGAGTTTCGGCGTTTGTGGTTCGATTGGTCTAAAAGTCGATTCATGATCTCTATTATGGTTGCTTGTTATATGGATATATACGAAATTCTGATAGGCGACCGAGTTTCGCCGTTTGTGGTTAGATTGGCCTAAAAGTCGATTCATGATCTCTATCATGGTCGCTTGTTATGTGAATATATAAACGAAATTTCGAAATTCTCAAAGGCGGCCGAGTTTCGCCGTTTGTGGTTCGATTGGTCTAAAAGTCGATTCATGATCTCTATTATGGTCGCTTGTTATATGAATATATACGAAATTCTGAAAGGCGACCGAGTTTCGCCGTTTGTGGTTCGATTGGTTTAAAAGTCGATTCATGATCTCTATCATGGTCGCTTGTTATGTGAATATATAAACGAAATTTCGAAATTCTCAAAGGCGGCCGAGTTTCGCCGTTTGTGGTTCGATTGGTCTAAAAGTCGATTCATGATCTCTATCATG
The DNA here is from genome assembly GCA_951813785.1 of Criorhina ranunculi. Lineage (NCBI taxonomy): Eukaryota > Metazoa > Arthropoda > Insecta > Diptera > Syrphidae > Criorhina > Criorhina ranunculi. The sequence goes on from CATOTT010000067.1 coordinate 64,489, forward strand.
GTCGCTTGTTATATGAATATATACGAAATTCTGAAAGGCGACCGAGTTTCGCCGTTTGTGGTTCGATTGGCCTAAAAGTCGATTCATGATCTCTATCATGGTCGCTTGTTATGTGAATATATAAACGAAATTTCGAAATTCTCAAAGGCGGCCGAGTTCGCCGTTTGTGGTTCGATTGGTCTAAAAGCTCTCTATCACGGTCGCTTGTTATATGAATATATAAACGCAATTTCGAAATTCTCAAAGGCGACCGAGTTTCGCCGTTTGTGGTTCGATTGGCCTAAAAGTCGATTCATGATCTCTATCATG
>CATOTT010000068.1:0-26246 GCA_951813785.1 Criorhina ranunculi
GGGCCCTCATACTCCGTATCAGAGGACGGGAGTGGCTTTTCCTCGTGTTTGAAGCTCCATTCTACCCATCTAGCAAAGAAATTTAAAGGAAAGACGAGAAAAAAAATTCACGCTTTCCGAGCAGGGCCGGGGTCGTCTGGAAAAAAATAATTTTTTTCGGGTCTACTTCGTGCCACATTCGATGCTGCTGGGGCCCTCATACTCCGTATCAGAGGACGGAAGTGGCTTTTCCTCGTGTTTGAAGCTCCATTCTACCCATCTAGCAAAGAAATTTAAAGGAAAGACGAGAAAACAAATTCACGCTTTCCGAGCAGGGCCGGGGTCGTCTGGAAAAAAATCACTTTTTTTTTGGGCCTTCTGCGTGCCACATTCGATGCTGCTGGGGCCCTCATACTCCGTATCAGAGGACGGAAGTGGCTTTTCCTCGTGTTTGAAGCTCCATTCTACCCATCTAGCAAAGAAATTTAAAGGAAAGACGAGAAAAAAAATTCACGCTTTCCGAGCAGGGCCGGGGTCGTCTGGAAAAAAAACATTTTTTTTTTGGGTCTACTTCGTGCCACATTCGTAGCTGCTGGGGCCCTCATACTCCGTATCTGAGGACGGGAGTGGCTTTTCCTCGTGTTTGAAGCTCCATTCTACCCATCTAGCAAAGAAATTGAAAGGAAAGACGAGAAAAAAAATTCACGCTTTCCGAGCAGGGCCGGGGTCGTCTGGAAAAAAAACATTTTGTTTTTGGGTCTACTTCGTGCCACATTCGTAGCTGCTGGGGCCCTCATACTCCGTATCTGAGGACGGGAGTGGCTTTTCCTCGTGTTTGAAGCTCCATTCTACCCATCTAGCAAAGAAATTTAAAGGAAAGACGAGAAAAAAATGCACGCTTTCCGAGCAGGGCCGGGGTCGTCTGGAAAAAAATCACTTTTTTTTGGGTCTACTTCGTGCCACATTCGATGCTGCTGGGGCCCTCATACTCCGTATCAGAGGACGGGAATGGCTTTTCCTCGTGTTTGAAGCTCCATTCTACCCATCTAGCAAAGAAATTTAAAGGAAAGACGAGAAAAAAAATTCACGCTTTCCGAGCAGGGCCGGGGTCGTCTGGAAAAAAAACATTTTGTTTTTGGGTCTACTTCGTGCCACATTCGTAGCTGCTGGGGCCCTCATACTCCGTATCTGAGGACGGGAGTGGCTTTTCCTCGTGTTTGAAGCTCCATTCTACCCATCTAGCAAAGAAATTTAAAGGAAAGACGAGAAAAAAAATTCACGCTTTCCGAGCAGGGCCGGGGTCGTCTGGAAAAAAATCACTTCTTTTTGGGTCTACTTCGTGCCACATTCGATGCTGCTGGGGCCCTCATACTCCGTATCTGAGGACGGGAGTGGCTTTTCCTCGTGTTTGAAGCTCCATTCTACCCATCTAGCAAAGAAATTTAAAGGAAAGACGAGAAAAAAAATTCACGCTTTCCGAGCAGGGCCGGGGTCGTCTGGAAAAAAATCACTTCTTTTTGGGTCTACTTCGTGCCACATTCGATGCTGCTGGGGCCCTCATAATCCGTATCAGAGGGCTTGAGTGGCTTTTCCTCGTGTTTGAAGCTCCATTCTACCCATCTAGCAAAGAAATTTAAAGGAAAGACGAGAAAAAAATGCACGCTTTCCGAGCAGGGCCGGGGTCGTCTGGAAAAAAATCACTTTTTTTTGGGTCTACTTCGTGCCACATTCGATGTTGCTGGGGCCCTCATACTCCGTATCAGAGGACGGGAGTGGCTTTTCCTCGTGTTTGAAGCTCCATTCTACCCATCTAGCAAAGAAATTTAAAGGAAAGACGAGAAAAAAAATTCACGCTTTCCGAGCAGGGCCGGGGTCGTCTGGAAAAAAATCACTTCTTTTTGGGTCTACTTCGTGCCACATTCGATGCTGCTGGGGCCCTCATACTCCGTATCAGAGGACGGGAGTGGCCTTTCCTCGTGTTTGAAGCTCCATTCTACCCATCTAGCAAAGAAATTTAAAGGAAAGACGAGAAAAAAATGCACGCTTTCCGAGCAGGGCCGGGGTCGTCTGGAAAAAAATCACTTTTTTTTGGGTTTACTTCGTGCCACATTCGATGCTGCTGGGGCCCTCATACTCCGTATCTGAGTACGGGAGTGGCTTTTCCTCGTGTTTGAAACTCCATTCTACCCATCTAGCAAAGAAATTTAAAGGAAAGACGAGAAAAAAAATTCACGCTTTCCGAGCAGGGCCGGGGTCGTCTGGAAAAAAAACATTTTGTTTTTGGGTCTACTTCGTGCCACATTCGTAGCTGCTGGGGCCCTCATACTCCGTATCTGAGGACGGGAGTGGCTTTTCCTCGTGTTTGAAGCTCCATTCTACCCATCTAGCAAAGAAATTTAAAGGAAAGACGAGAAAAAAAATTCACGCTTTCCGAGCAGGGCCGGGGTCGTCTGGAAAAAAATAATTTTTTTCGGGTCTACTACGTGCCACATTCGATGCTGCTGGGGCCCTCATACTCCGTATCTGAGGACGGGAGTGGCTTTTCCTCGTGTTTGAAGCTCCATTCTACCCATCTAGCAAAGAAATTTAAAGGAAAGACGAGAAAAAAAATTCACGCTTTCCGAGCAGGGCCGGGGTCGTCTGGAAAAAAATAATTTTTTTCGGGTCTACTACGTGGCACATTCGATGCTGCTGGGGCCCTCATACTCTGCATCTGAGGACGGGAGTGGCTTTTCCTCGTGTTTGAAGCTCCATTCTACCCATCTAGGAAAGAAATTTAAAGGAAAGACGAGAAAAAAAATTCACGCTTTCCGAGCAGAGCCGGGGTCGTCTGGAAAAAAATCATTTTTTTTGGGTCTACTTCGTGCCACATTCGATGCTGCTGGGGCCCTCATACTCCGTATCTGAGGACGGGAGTGGCTTTTCCTCGTGTTTGAAGCTCCATTCTACCCACCTTGCAAAGAAATTTAAAGGAAAGACGAGAAAAAAAATTCACGCTTTCCGAGCAGGGCCGGGGTCGTCTGGAAAAAAAACATTTTGTTTTTGGGTCTACTTCGTGCCACATTCGATGCTGCTGGGGCCTTCATACTCCGTATCTGAGTACGGGAGTGGCTTTTCCTCGTGTTTGAAGCTCCATTCTACCCATCTAGCAAACAAATTTAAAGGAAAGACGAGAAAAAAAATTCACGCTTTCCGAGCAGGGCCGGGGTCGTCTGGAAAAAAAACATTTTGTTTTTGGGTCTACTTCGTGCCACATTCGATGCTGCTGGGGCCCTCATACTCCGTATCTGAGTACGGTAGTGGCTTTTCCTCGTGTTTGAAGCTCCATTCTACCCACCTTGCAAAGAAATTTAAAGGAAAGACGAGAAAAAAAAATTCACGCTTTCCGAGCAGGGCCGGGGTCGTCTGGAAAAAAAACATTTTTTTTTGGGTCTACTTCGTGCCACATTCGATGCTGCTGGGGCCTTCATACTCCGTATCTGAGTACGGGAGTGGCTTTTCCTCGTGTTTGAAGCTCCATTCTACCCATCTAGCAAAGAAATTTAAAGGAAAGACGAGAAAAAAAAAATTCACGCTTTCCGAGCAGGGCCGGGGTCGTCTGGAAAAAAATCATTTTTTTGGGTCTACTTCGTGCCACATTCGATGCTGCTGGGGCCCTCATACTCCGTATCTGAGTACGGGAGTGGCTTTTCCTCGTGTTTGAAGCTCCATTCTACCCACCTTGCAAAGAAATTTAAAGGAAAGACGAGAAAAAAAAATTCACGCTTTCCGAGCAGGGCCGGGGTCGTCTGGAAAAAAAACATTTTGTTTTTGGGTCTACTTCGTGCCACATTCGTAGCTGCTGGGGCCTTAAACTCCGTATCAGAGGACGGGAGTGGCTTTTCCTCGTGTTTGAAGTGCCATTCTACCCATCTAGCAAAGAAATTTAAAGGAAAGACGAGAAAAAAAATTCACGCTTTCCGAGCAGGGCCGGGTCGTCTGGAAAAAAATCACTTTTTTTGGGTCTTCTTCGTGCCGCATTCGATGCTGTTGGGGCCCTCATACTCCGTATCAAAGGACGGGAGTGGCTTTTCCTCGTGTTTGAAGCTCCATTCTACCCATCAAGCAAAGAAATTTAAAGGAAAGACGAGAAAAAAAAATTCACGCTTTCCGAGCAGGGCCGGGGTCGTCTGGAAAAAAATCACTTTTTTTTGGGTCTTCTTCGTGCCGCATTCGATGCTGTTGGGGCCCTCATACTCCCTATCAGAGGACGGGAGTGGCTTTTCCTCGTGTTTGAAGCTCCATTCTACCCATCAAGCAAAGAAATTTAAAGGAAAGACGAGAAAAAAAAATTCACGCTTTCCGAGCAGGGCCGGGGTCGTCTGGAAAAAAAACATTTTTTTTTTGGGTCTACTTCGTGCCACATTCGATGCTGCTGGGGCCCTCATACTCCGTATCTGAGGACGGGAGTGGCTTTTCCGCGTGTTTGAAGCTCCATTCTACCCATCTAGCAAAGAAATTTAAAGGAAAGACGAGAAAAAAAATTCACGCTTTCCGAGCAGGGCCGGGGTCGTCTGGAAAAAAAACTTTTTTTTTGGGTCTACTTCGTGCCACATTCGATGCTGCTGGAGCCCTCATACTCCGTATCAGAGGACGGGAGTGGCTTTTCCTCGTGTTTGAAGCTCCATTCTACCCATCTAGCAAAGAAATTTAAAGGAAAGACGAGAAAAAAATGCACGCTTTCCGAGCAGGGCCGGGATCGTCTGGAAAAAAATCACTTTTTTTTGGGTCTACTTCGTGCCACATTCGATGCTGCTGGGGCCCTCATACTCCGTATCATAGGACGGGAGTGGCTTTTCCTCGTGTTTGAAGCTCCATTCTACCCATCTAGCAAACAAATTTAAAGGAAAGACGAGAAAAAAAATTCACGCTTTCCGAGCAGGGCCGGGGTCGTCTGGAAAAAAAACATTTTTTTTTTGGGTCTAGGTAGGTAGGTAGGTATTAGTGGCTGAAACTGGCCTGCCAGAGACACAAATAGCGCGGATGCGCCGTTTTGATACCACAACTCACGTGACCTGGGTGTTGATGGGCGTGGCTAAGAGTGTAATTTTCAGATCCATCCTGTGGAATTAAGAAAATTGATAATGTTACAAAACTTGATGTTAGAAATCTCAGACAGTTCTTTAAAGAAGGGTTTTCCGAGAGTGCGCTGCCTGGTTCTGGCAAGTGCCGGGCAGTCACAGAGAAAGTGGAATAGCGTTTCCTTTTCTTGTGAATTGTCGCAACTACGGCAGTGGGGGTTGAACGGGATGCCTAACTTGGCAGCGTGTGAACCGATTGGCCAGTGGCCCGTGCTAATTGCCGAGATTCTGGCTGTCTCGGTGCGGTTTCTATTGATTAGGTCCTTCGTTCTGTTTTTATCGTAGGTGGGCCAAATCTGTCTAGATATGGCACAAGTTGCAAGACTTTTCCACCTAGAGTTGGCAATAGAGAGAAAGTGTTGGAAAACTTTGCCCTTGATGAGTCCCATTGGGGAGCAGACTGACTCCGCGTGGGAGACATCCAGGGTGGAGCCGCATCTGGCCAACGCATCGGCTCTCTCGTTCCCCTCTATGTTACTATGGCCGGGAACCCAGAGGAGAGTGATGTTGAACCGAGCGCTTGCCTGCGCTATAGTTTCCTTACACTGCTCAACTAATTTAGAGGACGAAGAAAGGGAGTGGAGCGCTTTGATGGCAGCCTGGCTGTCAATAAAGATTCCTATGTTGTTACAGGTAGTTGGACTGAGGCTAAGTATCTTACAGGCTTCTCTAATCGCTAGTACTTCCGCTTGGAGGACATTCGAAGAGTCTGGAAGGCGAAACGATTTGGATACGCTCAGTTCCGCTGAGAAAACACCTGCTCCAACGCCACACCCCATCTTGGAGCCGTCGGTGAAGATCGATACTTGATAGTTTGATAGGGGTAGGTTATCGTTCCATTCCGACCTGTCTGGAAGGCGAACCTGAATATTGTTATTGAATTTGAGTGTGGGGGTCGTGTAGTCAGTTATGGTCGACGCCAAATCCCTAGGCAGCAGGTCAAGGGCCTTACTATGGCCATAGAGTTTTGGGGACCAAAGCCCAGATTCTCTGAGTCTGATAGCACTACACGTAACGATGTATTTGATGTGCAAGTCCAGCGGCAGGATATGGAGGAGCACGTTAAGAGCTTCTGACGGGCTCGATCGGATTGCTCCTGTGGTCCCGATACCAGCTGTTCGTTGGACTCTACTGAGTTTAATGATGTTGTAAGCTTTGCTTAAGGCGGGCCACCACACGAGCGAACCATAAGTAAGGATTGGACGAACTACGGCAGTGTACATCCAGAGGACCATCTTAGGTTTGAGTCCCCACCTTTTACCAAAGGTCTTACTACAGGCGTAGAAAGCGACACATGCTTTCTTAACTCTGTGTTCTATGTTAAGTTTCCAGCTGAGCTTGGGATCAAGAATGACGCCGAGATACCTCGCGCTGGCGGATAAGGTAAGTGTTCGGTTGTTGAGACGTGGAAGCTTGAAAGTCGGTATTTTGTACTTGGTGGTAAATAGCATCAGTTCAGTTTTGTTCGGATTTACGCCCAGTCCACAACTTGTGGCCCAAGCGCTTAACTTAATCAGAGCCCTCTCTGTGATTTCGCTAATCACTGAGAGGAACATTCCTGATACTAAAATAACCACGTCGTCCGCATACGCGACTGCCTTGATTCCAATTCTGTCGAAATCTGTCAGGATATTGTTGATGACGAGGAGCCATAGAAGAGGCGAGATGACTCCGCCCTGCGGGGTTCCTCTATCTACGGATTTAGTTATGAGGCTGTTCCCCAATTGTGACTGAATGATTCTGGTTTTTAGCATGGATATAATCCAGTTGCTAACAAAACCCTCCGTACCAAGCTTGGTGAGAGATCCCAGAATGGCTTCGGTGTGCACATTATTGAAGGCACCTTCTATGTCTAGGAAGGTGGCTAAGGTATACTGTTTGTAGTGAATTGATTTCTCAATCGTCTGCACCACCTCATGCAGAGCTGTCTCCGTGGACTTACCTTTCAGGTAAGCATGTTGGGACTTCGATAGAGGAGATCTTTTGAGGGAGTTCCGGATGTGCATATCCAGGATACGTTCTAGGGTTTTAAGAATGAAGGATGTAAGGCTAATGGGTCTAAAATCCTTGGCCGATTCATGGCCTCTCTTGCCTATTTTAGGGATGAAAACGACTCGAACACGTCTCCAATTCTCGGGGATATGGTTGAGTCGGAGGGAGCCACGGAAAATGGCCGTCAACCAGGGCACTACCTTCTCCAAATTCTTTTGGAGCATAATCGGTAGGATCCCGTCAAGGCCTGGTGACTTATAAGGGGAGAAACTATTGATGGCCCAGGAAATCTTTTCCTCGGTTATGAGTGAGTTAATTTCATTCCAGGGGGAGAGTGAAGGTTGCACGTTCAATGCAGCCTGCACCCCCAAGCCGATGTCTTTGCATCCCGGGAAATGGGTGTTCATTAATAGTTCCAGTGATTCTTCAGTGGAATCTGTCCACGTTCCATCGGGTCGTTTGATGAAAGTAGGATTAGAGTGTTCTTTGGACAGGATTTTGCTTAGTCTGGCTGAATCCTTGAGAGTTTCAATGGAGTGGCAGTACTCTGCCCAAGCCTGTGACTTAGCCTTGCTAATTGCTTTCTTGTATAGCTTAAGGCAGTCCCTGTAAGGCTTCCAGAATTTATGTCTGTAGCAGATATTGAAGATGTCCCTGGTCAGTTTTCTTAGATCGGAGAGATCCTCATTCCACCACGGTGGGAGAGTTTTTTTGCTGAAATTGACTGGACACGAGGTTTTAAAGGCTATTGTCATAGCCTTTTCAAGGGTCCTCGCCTTAGCTTCCAGTGTTTCCACCGATTCGATACTGGGATCGGGGATGTTCCTAAGTTTGGGGGTTAGGACCTGGCTGAATTTCTTCCAGTCAGTTCGCTTTGGGTTTCTGAAGGGTGTAGGGGGTTCTGTCGAGAGACTCACATTGAAGAGTATCCATCTGTGATCAGCGAAGGATTTGAGGTTGGACACTCTCCAGTTTTCTACCCTGTATTTGGAATTATTGGTTGTAAGTGTAATGTCGAGTACTTCCTCCCACCCGCTGAAGTTTGCCGAGCTTGGAAACACGAAGGTAGGAGTGTTGCCCACATTACACACACTTAAGTTAGAGGTAATAAGAAAATCAAACAGAGACTCACCTCGTTCGTTGATTTCGGTGCTCCCCCATAAAGAGTGTCTAGCGTTGGCATCACAACCCAAGAGCAGGGACTCCTTCTTGGCATGAAGGAATGACACCATATGTCGTGCTTCGTCTGGCGGCGATGGTTTGTCATGTGCCATATACGCAGAGGCAATGTAGATCTGTTGTTTTTCTATGCCCACTACTTGGACTACTGTTAAGTCGTTTGTGCTAAGCTGTGGACATAAAAAGGCTTTGATGTGTTTCTTGATTAGTATGCAAGTTCTGGGCTTACCAGTATCCTTCTTGTAAAACAGGTTGTACTTGTTGTCGCGGAGTCCACGAATGGCCGATCCTGTGACCCATGGCTCCTGGATAATGCCAATGTCAAACTCTTCCTCCCTAAGGAAAACCAGCAGGTTCTCCGATGCACACTTCGAGTGCTGGAGGTTGAACTGTATGACACTGAGCATGTTGTTATTGTTGTTGATAGGCATGGAGGTTATTGATGTTCAGGTTGGGGTTCGGCTGGAGCCCCTTCCAACTTGTCGTCGTCGACGATCATATCTAGATCGTCGTCCTCAGGGTTCGTTGATCGAAAGATCTTCAACTTGGCGAACCGTACGCCGAACCTGAGTCTGTAGTCGGTTTTCTCCAGTTGCGTGAGGCACTCCTCATTTACTGATAGCAAGAGAGTCTGGCTGTTTTTCTGCGGCTCTTCCACTTTGATCACCGCCCAATCCTCCATAGAGACGCCAGGGTTCTGAAGCTTCAGACATTGGAGAGTCTTTCCGCTGTCTATCTTCGTCCGGGGTAACCAAATGCGGGCTCTAGGTTTCCTGGGGATTTCCTTAGCAGGGATGACCTTAAGCTTAAGGCCCTCCCAGGCGTCACTAATCTTAGCGATGCACGAACTAAGGAAATCCTTAGAAAACTGATCCACGCATTTGATCACCCGGTAACCTCTGACGACCTCCTCAGAGTCGAAGCCGGGCATCGGTCCAGTTTGGTGGTTAAGGATGTGGTCCACCGTTAGCTCGGTGAGCCTATCTTCGATGCTGGCCCACTTGGCCAGCACTACCTTGCCGTCTGCTGTAATTTCGTCCATTAGTGCGACCTGTAGCTGATCTCTCGCTACGTCTGCAAAGGACGGGGGTTTGTAGTTGACGATAGTTTTAGGGGCGACGGAGTCCCTGGTTGCTGAGGCTGTGGCAACCTTACTTCTCTTAGAGGCATTAACGATCTCATCTTGAGAGCGATTTCTCTTACCTCCTTCCCTCTTAGGTTGACGTTTCTTGGCTTCGAGTATATGCCTGGTATACTCATCAACCACGGCCTGATATCTGAGCTTGTCCTCAGCATCATTCTCATGCGCAGTACCAGCCGCTTCATTCTTTGCAATCTTGCTAAGTATAAAGACGGCCTTGCTGTACCTACACCTAAGGATGGTACCGGAGGACTTACCCTTTTTTGGTGGCTTACGGTCACTGTGGCTGTTGACCTCGCTCGCCATTTTACTAGTGGAAGGGATGTTGTAGTCTTGTTGACAAGGGGTGCTGTGGCTGGTACCCTGGATTTCCGAGCGATCGACCATGGTCTCTTGACTTGAGGCCAGAAGTTCGTTATCGGATAACGTGCCTAGATTCGGCACCTCCGCCGCTGTGATTGAAGCAGCTGCTACTATGCTGCTCTCAATAGTATCGTTTGCTGTATTTTCTTTTTCTTTTTCTGTTTTTTTGTTTGTTTTGTTCATTTTTTAATTTGTTATGTTGGTCCCACGAGTAGGTACGGAAAGAATGGTCAGTCCCAGCAGAGCCGACATACTGGGATAAGGCACTGATACAACCGACCTTGCCTGAGCATCGGAGGGGACCGTTAGCTACCAATTCTCTTTAGTCACTTATTGGTCATGCAGCCTTCGGCACGGGTGCCTCAACACCTTGGCTTTAAAAGTGAGATTTAGGGTTATCTCCCACCTCTAACTTAATGGATCACAACGCCCGATTGAAACGTGCGTGTAAATCCTTGGCTGAAACTACTCTTCCGAGGACGAGAAGCCATTTCCAGCAGGCGCCCACGTGGAGGACAAAAGAAGAGGATTTCCGCCCGCCTACTTCGTTTACTTGGGTCTACTTCGTGCCACATTCGAAGCTGCTGGGGCCCTCATACTCCGTATCTGAGGACGGGAGTGGCTTTTCCTCGTGTTTGAAGCTCCATTCTACCCACCTTGCAAAGAAATTTAAAGGAAAGACGAGAAAAAAAATTCACGCTTTCCGAGCAGGGCCGGGGTCGTCTGGAAAAAAATCATTTTTTTTGGGTCTACTACGTGCCACATTCGATGCTGCTGGGGCCCTCATACTCCGTATCTGAGGACGGGAGTGGCTTTTCCTCGTGTTTGAAGCTCCATTCTACCCATCTAGCAAAGAAATTTAAAGGAAAGACGAGAAAAAAAATGCACGCTTTCCGAGCAGGGCCGGGGTCGTCTGGAAAAAAATCATTTTTTTTGGGTCTACTACGTGCCACATTCGATGCTGCTGGGGCCCTCATACTCCGCATCTGAGGACAGGAGTGGCTTTTCCTCGTGTTTGAAGCTCCATTCTACCCATCTAGCAAAGAAATTTAAAGGAAAGACGAGAAAAAAAATTCACGCTTTCCGAGCAGGGCCGGGGTCGTCTGGAAAAAAATCATTTTTTTGGGTCTACTACGTGCCACATTCGATGCTGCTGGGGCCCTCATACTCCGCATCTGAGGACAGGAGTGGCTTTTCCTCGTGTTTGAAGCTCCATTCTACCCATCTAGCAAAGAAATTTAAAGGAAAGACGAGAAAAAAAATTCACGCTTTCCGAGCAGGGCCGGGGTCGTCTGGAAGAAAAACATTTTTTTTTTTTCTACTTCGTGCCACATTCGATGCTGCTGGGGCCCTCATACTCCGTATCTGAGGACGGGAGTGGCTTTTCCTCGTGTTTGAAGCTACATTCTACCCACCTTGCAAAGAAATTTAAAGGAAAGACGAGAAAAAAAATGCACGCTTTCCGAGCAGGGCCGGGGTCGTCTGGAAAAGAAACATTTTTTTTTTGGGTCTACTTCGTGCCACATTCGTAGCTGCTGGGGCCCTCATACTCCGTATCTGAGGACGGGAGTGGCTTTTCCTCGTTTTTGAAGCTCCATTCTACCCATCTAGCAAAGAAATTTAAAGGAAAGACGAGAAAAAAAATTCACGCTTTCCGAGCAGGGCCGGGGTCGTCTGGAAAAATATCATTTTTTTTAGGTCTACTACGTGCCACATTCGTAGCTGCTGGGGCCCTCATACTCCGTATCTGAGGACGGGAGTGGCTTTTCCTCGTGTTTGAAGCTCCATTCTACCCATTTAGCAAAGAAATTTAAAGGAAAGACGAGAAAAAAAATTCACGCTTTCCGAGCAGGGCCGGGGTCGTCTGGAAGAAAAGCACTTTTTTTTGGGTCTTCTTCGTGCCGCATTCGATGCTGCTGGGGCCCTCATACTCCGTATCTGAGGACGGGAGTGGCTTTTCCTCGTGTTTGAAGCTACATTCTACCCACCTTGCAAAGAAATTTAAAGGAAAGACGAGAAAAAAAATGCACGCTTTCCGAGCAGGGCCGGGGTCGTCTGGAAAAGAAACATTTTTTTTTTTGGGTCTACTTCGTGCCACATTCGTAGCTGCTGGGGCCCTCATACTCCGTATCTGAGGACGGGAGTGGCTTTTCCTCGTTTTTGAAGCTCCATTCTACCCATCTAGCAAAGAAATTTAAAGGAAAGACGAGAAAAAAAATTCACGCTTTCCGAGCAGGGCCGGGGTCGTCTGGAAAAAAATCATTTTTTTTGGGTCTACTACGTGCCACATTCGATGCTGCTGGGGCCCTCATACTCCTTATCTGAGGACGGGAGTGGCTTTTCCTCGTGTTTGAAGCTCCATTCTACCCATCTAGCAAAGAAATTTAAAGGAAAGACGAGAAAAAAAATTCACGCTTTCCGAGCAGGGCCGGGGTCGTCTGGAAAAAAAATTTTTTTTTTGGGTCTACTTCGTGCCACATTCGTAGCTGCTGGGGCCCTCATACTCCGTATCTGAAAACGGGAGTGGCTTTTCCTCGTGTTTGAAGCTCCATTCTACCCATCTAGCAAAGAAATTTAAAGGAAAGACGAGAAAAAAATTCACGCTTTTCGAGCAGGGCCGGGGTCGTCTGGAAAAAAAACATTTTTTTTTTTTGGGTCTACTTCGTGCCACATTCGTAGCTGCTGGGGCCCTCATACTCCGTATCTGAGGACGGGAGTGGCTTTTCCGCGTGTTTGAAGCTCCATTCTACCCATCTAGCAAAGAAATTTAAAGGAAAGACGAGAAAAAAAATTCACGCTTTCCGAGCAGGGCCGGGGTCGTCTGGAAAAAAATCATTTTTTTTGGGTCTACTACGTGCCACATTCGATGCTGCTGGGGCCCTCATACTCCGCATCTGAGGACGGGAGTGGCTTTTCCTCGTGTTTAAAGCTCCATTCTACCCATCTAGCAAAGAAATTAAAAGGAAAGACGAGAAAAAAAATTCACGCTTTCCGAGCAGGGCCGGGGTCGTCTGGAAAAAAATCACTTTTTTTTGGGTCTACTTCGTGCCACATTCGATGCTGCTGGGGCCCTCATACTCCGCATCTGAGTACGGGAGTGGCTTTTCCTCGTGTTTGAAGCTCCATTCTACCCATCTAGCAAAGAAATTTAAAGGAAAGACGAGAAAAAAATTCACGCTTTCCGAGCGGGGCCGGGGTCGTCTGCAAAAAAAACATTTTTTTTGGGTCTACTTCGTGCAACATTCCATGCTGCTGGGGCCCTCATACTCCGTATCAGAGGACGGGAGTGGCTTTTCCTCGTTTGTAAAGCTCCATTCTACCCATCTAGAAAAGAAATTTAAAGGGAAGACGAGAAAAAAAATTCACGCTTTCCGAGCAGTTCCGGGGTCGTCTGGAAAAAAAACTTTTTTTTTTGGGTCTACTTCGTGCCACATTCGTAGCTGCTGGGGCCCTCATACTCCGTATCTGAGGATGGGAGTGGCTTTTCCTCGTGTTTGAAGCTCCATTCTACCTATTTAGCAAAGAAATTTAAAGGAAAGACGAGAAAAAAAATTCACGCTTTCCGAGCAGGGCAGGGGTCGTCTGGAAGAAAAACATTTTTTTTTTTGGGTCTACTTCGTGCCACATTCGATGCTGCTGGGGCCTTCATACTCCGTATCTGAGGACGGGAGTGGCTTTTCCTCGTGTTTGAAGCTACATTCTACCCACCTTGCAAAGAAATTTAAAGGGAAGGCGAGAAAAAAAATGCACGCTTTCCGAGCAGAGCCGGGGTCGTTTGCAAAAAAAACATTTTTTTTGGGTCTACTTTGTGCAACATTCCATGCTGCTGGGGCCCTCATACTCCGTATCAGAGGACGGGAGTGGCTTTTCCTCGTTTGTAAAGCTCCATTCTACCCATCTAGCAAAGAAATTTAAAGGGAAGACGAGAAAAAAAATGCACGCTTTCCGAGCAGTTCCGGGGTCGTCTGGAAAAAAAACATTTTTTTTTGGGTCTACTTCGTGCCACATTCGATGCTGCTGGGGCCCTCATACTCCGTATCAGAGGACGGGAGTGGCTTTTCTACCCATCTAGCAAAGAAATTTAAAGGAAAGACGAAAAAAAAATGCACGCTTTCCGAGCAGGGCCGGGGTCGTCTGGAAAAAAAACATTTTTTTTTGGGTCTACTTCGTGCCACATTCGTAGCTGCTGGGGCCCTCATACTCCGTATCTGAGGATGGGAGTGGCTTTTCCTCGTGTTTGAAACTCCATTCTACCCATCTAGCAAAGAAAATTAAAGGAAAGACGAGAAAAAAATTCACGCTTTCCGAGCAGGGCCGGGGTCGTCTGGAAAAAAATCATTTTTTTTGGTTCAACTTCGTGCCACATTCGTAGCTGCTGGGGCCCTCATACTCCGCATCTGAGGACGGGAGTGGCTTTTCCTCGTCTTTGAAGCTCGATTCTACCCATCTAGCAAAGAAATTTAAAGGAAAGACGAGAAAAAAAAATTCACGCTTTCCGAGCAGGGCCGCGGTCGTCTGGAAAAAAACATTTATTATTGGGTCTACTTCGTGCCACATTCGATGCTGCTGGGGCCCTCATACTCCGTATCAGAGGACGGGAGTGGCTTTTCCTCGTGTTTGAAGCTCCATTCTACCCATCTAGCAAAGAAATTAAAAGGAAAGACGAGAAAAAAAATTCACGCTTTCCGAGCAGGGCCGGGGTCGTCTGGAAAAAAAACATTTTTTTTTGGGTCTACTTCGTGCCACATTCGATGCTGCTGGGGCCCTCATACTCCGTATCAGCGGACGGGAGTGGCTTTTCCTCGTGTTTGAAGCTCCATTCTACCGATCTAGCAAAGAAATTTAAAGGAAAGACGAGAAAAAAAATTCACGCTTTCCGAGCAGGGCCGGGGTCGTCTGGAAAAAAATCATTTTTTTTGGGTCTACTTCGTGCCACATTCGTAGCTGCTGGGGCCCTCATACTCCGTATCTGAGGACGGGAGTGGCTTTTCCTCGTGTTTGAAGCTCCATTCTACCCATCTAGCAAAGAAATTTAAAGGAAAGACGAGAAAAAAATTCACGCTTTCCGAGCAGGGCCGGGGTCGTCTGGAAAAAAATAATTTTTTTCGGGTCTACTACGTGCCACATTCGATGCTGCTGGGGCCCTCATACTCCGTATCTGAGGACGGGAGTGGCTTTTCCTCGTGTTTGAAGCTCCATTCTACCCATCTAGCAAAGAAATTTAAAGGAAAGACGAGAAAAAAAATTCACGCTTTCCGAGCAGGGCCGGGGTCCTCTGGAAAATAATAATTTTTTTTTGGGTCTACTTCGTGCCACATTCGATGCTGCTGGGGCCCTCATACTCCGTATCTGAGGACGGGAGTGGCTTTTCCTCGTGTTTGAAGCTACATTCTACCCACCTTGCAAAGAAATTTAAAGGGAAGGCGAGAAAAAAAATGCACGCTTTCCGAGCAGGGCCGGGGTCGTCTGCAAAAAAAAACATTTTTTTTGGGTCTACTTCGTGCAACATTCGTAGCTGCTGGGGCCCTCATACTCCGTATCTGAGGACGGGAGTGGCTTTTCCGCGTGTTTGAAGCTCCATTCTACCCATCTAGCAAAGAAATTTAAAGGAAAGACGAGAAAAAAAATTCACGCTTTCCGAGCAGGGCCGGGGTCGTCTGGAAAAAAATCATTTTTTTTGGGTCTACTACGTGCCACATTCGATGCTGCTGGGGCCCTCATACTCCGTATCAGAGGACGGGAGTGGCTTTTCCTCGTTTGTAAAGCTCCATTCTACCCATCTAGCAAAGAAATTTAAAGGGAAGACGAGAAAAAAAATTCACGCCCTCATACTCCGTATCAGAGGACGGGAGTGGCTTTTCTACCCATCTAGCAAAGAAATTTAAAGGAAAGACGAAAAAAAAATGCACGCTTTCCGAGCAGGGCCGGGGTCGTCTAAAAAAAAAACATTTATTTTTGGGTCTACTTCGTGCCACATTCGATGCTGCTGGGGCCCTCATACTCCGTATCTGAGGACGGGAGTGGCTTTTCCTCGTGTTTGAAGCTCCATTCTACCCATCTAGCAAAGAAATTTAAAGGAAAGACGAGAAAAAAAAATTCAAGCTTTCCGAGCAGGGCCGGGGTCGTCTGGAAAAAAATCATTTTTTTTGGTTCAACTTCGTGCCACATTCGATGCTGCTGGGGCATTCAAACTCCGCATCTGAGGACGGGAGTGGCTTTTCCTCGTCTTTGAAGCTCGATTCTACCCATCTAGCAAAGAAATTTAAAGGAAAGACGAGAAAAAAAAATTCACGCTTTCCGAGCAGGGCCGCGGTCGTCTGGAAAAAAACATTTATTATTGGGTCTACTTCGTGCCACATTCGATGCTGCTGGGGCCCTCATACTCCGTATCAGCGGATGGGAGTGGCTTTTCCTCGTGTTTGAAGCCCCATTCTACCCATCTAGCAAAGAAATTTAAAGGAAAGACGAGAAAAAAATGCACGCTTTCCGAGCAGGGCCGGGGTCGTCTGGAAAAAAACCACTTTTTTTGGGTCTACTTCGTGCCACATTCGATGCTGCTGGGGCCCTCATACTCCGTATCTGAGTACGGGAGTGGCTTTTCCTCGTGTTTGAAGCTCCATTCTACCCATCTAGCAAACAAATTTAAAGGAAAGACGAGAAAAAAAGTTCACGCTTTCCGAGCAGGGCCGGGGTCGTCTGGAAAAAAAACATTTTTTTTGGGTCTACTTCGTGCCACATTCGATGCTGCTGGGGCCCTCATAATCCGTATCAAAGGACGAGAGTGGCTTTTCCTCGTGTTTGAAGCTCCATTCTACCCATCTAGCAAAGAAATTTAAAGGAAAGACGAGAAAAAAATGCACGCTTTCCGAGCAGGGCCGGGGTCGTCTGAAAAAAAAACATTTTTTTTTTGGTCTTCTTCGTGCCGCATTCGATGCTGCTGGGGCCCTCATACTCCGCATCTGAGGACGGGAGTGGCTTTTCCTCGTGTTTGAAGCTCCATTCTACCCATCTAGCAAAGAAATTTAAAGGAAAGACGAGAAAAAATTCACGCTTTCCGAGCAGGGCCGGGATCGTCTGGAAAAAAAACACTTTTTTTTGGGTCTTCTTCGTGCCGCATTCGATGCTGCTGGGGCCCTCATACTCCGTATCTGAGGACGGGAGTGGCTTTTCCTCGTGTTTGAAGCTCCATTCTACCCATTTAGCAAAGAAATTTAAAGGAAAGACGAGAAAAAAAATGCACGCTTTCCGAGCAGGGCCGGGGTCGTCTGGAAAAAAATAATTTTTTTTTGGGTCTACTTCGTGCCACATTCGATGCTGCTGGGGCCCTCATACTCCGCATCTGAGTACGGGAGTGGCTTTTCCTCGTGTTTGAAGCTCCATTCTACCCATTTAGCAAAGAAATTTAAAGGAAAGACGAGAAAAAAAAATGCACGCTTTCCGAGCAGGGCCGGGGTCGTCTGGAAAAAAATCATTTTTTTTTTGGGTCTACTACGTGCCACATTCGATGCTGCTGGGGCCCCCATACTCCGTATCTGAGTACGGGAGTGGCTTTTCCTTGTGTTTGAAGCTCCATTCTACCCATTTAGTAAAGAAATTTAAAGGAAAGACGAGAAAAAAAATTCACGCTTTCCGAGCAGGGCCGGGGTCGTCTGGAAAAAAATCATTTTTTTTGGGTCTACTTCGTGCCACATTCGTAGCTGCTGGGGCCCTCATACTCCGTATCTGAGGACGGGAGTGGCTTTTCCTCGTGTTTGAAGCTCCATTCTACCCATCTAGCAAAGAAATTTAAAGGAAAGACGAGAAAAAAAATGCACGCTTTCCGAGCAGGGCCGGGGTCGTCTGGAAAAAAACATTTTTTTTTGGGTCTACTTCGTGCCACATTCGATGCTGCTGGGGCCCTCATACTCCGCATCTGAGTACGGGAGTGGCTTTTCCTCGTGTTTGAAGCTCCATTCTACCCATTTAGCAAAGAAATTTAAAGGAAAGACGAGAAAAAAAATTCACGCTTTCCGAGCAGGGCCGGGGTCGTCTGGAAAAAAATAATTTTTTTTTGGGTCTACTTCGTGCCACATTCGATGCTGCTGGGGCCCTCATACTCCGCATCTGAGTACGGGAGTGGCTTTTCCTCGTGTTTGAAGCTCCATTCTACCCATTTAGCAAAGAAATTTAAAGGAAAGACGAGAAAAAAAATTCACGCTTTCCGAGCAGGGCCGGGGTCGTCTGGAAGAAAAACATTTTTTTTTTGGGTCTACTTCGTGCCACATTCGATGCTGCTGGGGCCCTCATACTCCATATCTGAGGACGGGAGTGGCTTTTCCTCGTGTTTGAAGCTCCATTCTACCCACCTTGCAAAGAAATTTAAAGGAAAGACGAGAAAAAAAATGCACGCTTTCCGAGCAGGGCCGGGGTCGTCTGGAAAAAAATAATTTTTTTTGAGTCTACTACGTGCCACATTCGATGCTGCTGGGGCCCCCATACTCCGTATCTGAGTACGGGAGTGGCTTTTCCTTGTGTTTGAAGCTCCATTCTACCCATTTAGTAAAGAAATTTAAAGGAAAGACGAGAAAAAAAATTCACGCTTTCCGAGCAGGGCCGGGGTCGTCTGGAAAAAAAACATTTTTTTTGGGTCTACTTCGTGCCACATTCGATGCTGCTGGGGCCCTCATAATCCGTATCAAAGGACGAGAGTGGCTTTTCCTCGTGTTTGAAGCCCCATTCTACCCATCTAGCAAAGAAATTTAAAGGAAAGACGAGAAAAAAATGCACGCTTTCCGAGCAGGGCCGGGGTCGTCTGAAAAAAAAACATTTTTTTTTGGTCTTCTTCGTGCCGCATTCGATGCTGCTGGGGCCCTCATACTCCGCATCTGAGGACGGGAGTGGCTTTTCCTCGTGTTTGAAGCTCCATTCTACCCATCTAGCAAAGAAATTTAAAGGAAAGACGAGAAAAAATTCACGCTTTCCGAGCAGGGCCGGGATCGTCTGGAAAAAAAACACTTTTTTTGGGTCTTCTTTGTGCCGCATTCGATGCTGCTGGGGCCCTCATACTCCGTATCTGAGGACGGGAGTGGCTTTGCCTCGTGTTTGAAGCTCAATTCTACCCATCTAGCAAAGAAATTTAAAGGGAAGGCGAGAAAAAAAATGCACGCTTTCCGAGCAGGGCCGGGGTCGTCTGGAAAAAAAACATTTTTTTTGGGTCTACTTCGTGCAACATTCGATGCTGCTGGGGCCCTCATACTCCGTATCAGAGGACGGGAGTGGCTTTTCCTCGTGTTTGAAGCTCCATTCTACCCATTTAGCAAAGAAATTTAAAGGAAAGACGAGAAAAAAAATTCACGCTTTCCGAGCAGGGCCGGGGTCGTCTGGAAAAAAAACATTTTTTTTTGGGTCTACTTCGTGCCACATTCGATGCTGCTGGGGCCCTCGTACTCCGTATCCGAGGACGGGAGTTGCTTTTCCTCGTGTTTGAAGCTCCATTCTACCCATCTAGCAAAGAAATTTAAAGGAAAGACGAAAAAAAAATTCACGCTTTCCGAGCAGGGCCGGGGTCGTCTGGAAAAAAATCACTTTTTTTTGGGTCTACTTCGTGCCACATTCGATGCTGCTGGGGCCCTCATACTCCGTATCAGCGGATGGGAGTGGCTTTTCCTCGTGTTTGAAGCCCCATTCTACCCATCTAGCAAAGAAATTTAAAGGAAAGACGAGAAAAAAATGCACGCTTTCCGAGCAGGGCCGGGGTCGTCTGGAAAAAAACCACTTTTTTTGGGTCTACTTCGTACCACATTCGATGCTGCTGGGGCCCTCATACTCCGTATCTGAGTACGGGAGTGGCTTTTCCTCGTGTTTGAAGCTCCATTCTACCCATCTAGCAAACAAATTTAAAGGAAAGACGAGAAAAAAAGTTCACGCTTTCCGAGCAGGGCCGGGGTCGTCTGGAAAAAAAACATTTATTTTTCGGTCTACTTCGTGCCACATTCGATGCTCCTGGGGCCCTCATACTCCGTATCTGAGTACGGGAGTGGCCTTTCCTTGTGTTTGAAGCTCCATTCTACCCATTTAGTAAAGAAATTTAAAGGAAAGACGAGAAAAAAAATTCACGCTTTCCGAGCAGGGCCGGGGTCGTCTGGAAAAAAAACATTTTTTTTGGGTCTACTCCGTGCCACATTCGATGCTGCTGGGGCCCTCATAATCCGTATCAAAGGACGAGAGTGGCTTTTCCTCGTGTTTGAAGCTCCATTCTACCCATCTAGCAAAGAAATTTAAAGGGAAGGCGAGAAAAAAATGCACGCTTTCCGAGCAGGGCCGGGGTGGTCTGAAAAAAAAACATTTTTTTTTGGTCTTCTTCGTGCCGCATTCGATGCTGCTGGGGCCCTCATACTCCGCATCTGAGGACGGGAGTGGCTTTTCCTCGTGTTTGAAGCCCCATTCTACCCATCTAGCAAAGAAATTTAAAGGAAAGACGAGAAAAAATTCACGCTTTCCGAGCAGGGCCGGGATCGTCTGGAAAAAAAACACTTTTTTTTGGGTCTTCTTCGTGCCGCATTCGATGCTGCTGGGGCCCTCATACTCCGTATCTGAGGACGGGAGTGGCTTTTCCTCGTGTTTGAAGCTCCATTCTACCCATTTAGCAAAGAAATTTAAAGGAAAGACGAGAAAAAAAATGCACGCTTTCCGAGCAGGGCCGGGGTCGTCTGGAAAAAAATAATTTTTTTTTGGGTCTACTTCGTGCCACATTCGATGCTGCTGGGGCCCTCATACTCCGCATCTGAGTACGGGAGTGGCTTTTCCTCGTGTTTGAAGCTCCATTCTACCCATTTAGCAAAGAAATTTAAAGGGAAGACGAGAAAAAAAATGCACGCTTTCCGAGCAGGGCCGGGGTCGTCTGGAAAAAAATAATTTTTTTTTGGGTCTACTTCGTGCCACATTCGATGCTGCTGGGGCCCTCATACTCCGCATCTGAGTACGGGAGTGGCTTTTCCTCGTGTTTGAAGCTCCATTCTACCCATTTAGCAAAGAAATTTAAAGGAAAGACGAGAAAAAAAATTCACGCTTTCCGAGCAGGGCCGGGGTCGTCTAGAAAAAAAACAATTTTTTTTTGGGTCTACTTCGTGCCACATTCGTAGCTGCTGGGGCCCTCATACTCCGTATCTGAGGACGGGAGTGGCTTTTCCTTGTGTTTGAAGCTCCATTCTACCCATTTAGTAAAGAAATTTAAAGGAAAGACGAGAAAAAAAATGCACGCTTTCCGAGCAGGGCCGGGGTCGTCTGGAAAAAAATAATTTTTTTTTGGGTCTACTTCGTGCCACATTCGATGCTGCTGGGGCCCTCATACTCCGCATCTGAGTACGGGAGTGGCTTTTCCTCGTGTTTGAAGCTCCATTCTACCCATTTAGCAAAGAAATTTAAAGGAAAGACGAGAAAAAAAATTCACGCTTTCCGAGCAGGGCCGGGGTCGTCTGGAAAAAAATAATTTTTTTTTGGGTCTACTTCGTGCCACATTCGATGCTGCTGGGGCCCTCATACTCCGCATCTGAGTACGAGAGTGGCTTTTCCTCGTGTTTGAAGCTCCATTCTACCCATTTAGCAAAGAAATTTAAAGGAAAGACGAGAAAAAAAATTCACGCTTTCCGAGCAGGGCCGGGGTCGTCTGGAAGAAAAACATTTTTTTTTTGGGTCTACTTCGTGCCACATTCGATGCTGCTGGGGCCCTCATACTCCATATCTGAGGACGGGAGTGGCTTTTTCTCGTGTTTGAAGCTCCATTCTACCCACCTTGCAACGAAATTTAAAGGAAAGACGAGAAAAAAAATGCACGCTTTCCGAGCAGGGCCGGGGTCGTCTGGAAAAAAATCATTTTTTTTGGGTCTACTACGTGCCACATTCGATGCTGCTGGGGCCCCCATACTCCGTATCTGAGTACGGGAGTGGCTTTTCCTTGTGTTTGAAGCTCCATTCTACCCATTTAGTAAAGAAATTTAAAGGAAAGACGAGAAAAAAAATTCACGCTTTCCGAGCAGGGCCGGGGTCGTCTGGAAAAAAAACATTTTTTTTGGGTCTACTTCGTGCCACATTCGATGCTGCTGGGGCCCTCATAATCCGTATCAAAGGACGAGAGTGGCTTTTCCTCGTGCTTGAAGCCCCATTCTACCCATCTAGCAAAGAAATTTAAAGGAAAGACGAGAAAAAAATGCACGCTTTCCGAGCAGGGCCGAGGTCGTCTGGAAAAAAATCATTTTTTTTGAGTCTACTACGTGAAACATTCGATGCTGCTGGGGCCCCCATACTCCGTATCTGAGTACGGGAGTGGCTTTTCCTTGTGTTTGAAGCTCCATTCTACCCATTTAGTAAAGAAATTTAAAGGAAAGACGAGAAAAAAAATTCACGCTTTCCGAGCAGGGCCGGGGTCGTCTGGAAAAAAAACATTTTTTTTGGGTCTACTTCGTGCCACATTCGATGCTGCTGGGGCCCTCATAATCCGTATCAAAGGACGAGAGTGGCTTTTCCTCGTGTTTGAAGCCCCATTCTACCCATCTAGCAAAGAAATTTAAAGGAAAGACGAGAAAAAAATGCACGCTTGCCGAGCAGGGCCGGGGTCGTCTGAAAAAAAAAACATTTTTTTTTGGTCTTCTTCGTGCCGCATTCGATGCTGCTGGGGCCCTCATACTCCGCATCTGAGGACGGGAGTGGCTTTTCCTCGTGTTTGAAGCTCCATTCTACCCATCTAGCAAAGAAATTTAAAGGAAAGACGAGAAAAAATTCACGCTTTCCGAGCAGGGCCGGGATCGTCTGGAAAAAAAACACTTTTTTTTGGGTCTTCTTCGTGCCGCATTCGATGCTGCTGGGGCCCTCATACTCCGTATCTGAGGACGGGAGTGGCTTTGCCTCGTGTTTGAAGCTCAATTCTACCCATCTAGCAAAGAAATTTAAAGGGAAGGCGAGAAAAAAAATGCACGCTTTCCGAGCAGGGCCGGGGTCGTCTGGAAAAAAAACATTTTTTTTGAGTCTACTTCGTGCAACATTCGATGCTGCTGGGGCCCTCATACTCCGTATCAGAGGACGGGAGTGGCTTTTCCTCGTTTTTAAAGCTCCATTCTACCCATCTAGCAAAGAAATTTAAAGGGAAGACGAGAAAAAAAATTCACGCTTTCCGAGCAGTTCCGGGGTCGTCTGGAAAAAAAACATTTTTTTTTGGGTCTACTTCGTGCCACATTCGATGCTGCTGGGGCCCTCGTACTCCGTATCTGAGTACGGGAGTTGCTTTTCCTCGTGTTTGAAGCTCCATTCTACCCATCTAGCAAAGAAATTTAAAGGAAAGACGAAAAAAAAATTCACGCTTTCCGAGCAGGGCCGGGGTCGTCTGGAAAAAAATCACTTTTTTTTGGGTCTACTGCGTGCCACATTCGATGCTGCTGGGGCCCTCATACTCCGTATCAGCGGATGGGAGTGGCTTTTCCTCGTGTTTGAAGCCCCATTCTACCCATCTAGCAAAGAAATTTAAAGGAAAGACGAGAAAAAAATGCACGCTTTCCGAGCAGGGCCGGGGTCGTCTGGAAAAAAATAATTTTTTTTTGGGTCTACTTCGTGCCACATTCGATGCTGCTGGGGCCCTCATACTCCGTATCTGAGGACGGGAGTGGCTTTTCCTCGTGTTTGAAGCTCCATTCTACCCATCTAGCAAACAAATTTAAAGGAAAGACGAGAAAAAAAGTTCACGCTTTCCGAGCAGGGCCGGGGTCGTCTGGAAAAAAAACATTTATTTTTCGGTCTACTTCGTGCCACATTCGATGCTGCTGGGGCCCTCATACTCCGTATCTGAGTACGGGAGTGGCTTTTCCTTGTGTTTGAAGCTCCATTCTACCCATTTAGTAAAGAAATTTAAAGGAAAGACGAGAAAAAAAATTCACGCTTTCCGAGCAGGGCCGGGGTCGTCTGGAAAAAAAACATTTTTTTTGGGTCTACTTCGTGCCACATTCGATGCTGCTGGGGCCCTCATAATCCGTATCAAAGGACGAGAGTGGCTTTTCCTCGTGTTTGAAGCTCCATTCTACCCATCTAGCAAAGAAATTTAAAGGAAAGACGAGAAAAAAATGCACGCTTTCCGAGCAGGGCCGGGGTCGTCTGAAAAAAAAAACATTTTTTTTTGGTCTTCTTCGTGCCGCATTCGATGCTGCTGGGGCCCTCATACTCCGCATCTGAGGACGGGAGTGGCTTTTCCTCGTGTTTGAAGCTCCATTCTACCCATCTAGCAAAGAAATTTAAAGGAAAGACGAGAAAAAATTCACGCTTTCCGAGCAGGGCCGGGATCGTCTGGAAAAAAAACACTTTTTTTTAGGTCTTCTTCGTGCCGCATTCGATGCTGCTGGGGCCCTCATACTCCGTATCTGAGGACGGGAGTGGCTTTTCCTCGTGTTTGAAGCTCCATTCTACCCATTTAGCAAAGAAATTTAAAGGAAAGACGAGAAAAAAAATGCACGCTTTCCGAGCAGGGCCGGGGTCGTCTGGAAAAAAATAATTTTTTTTTGGGTCTACTTCGTGCCACATTCGATGCTGCTGGGGCCCTCATACTCCGCATCTGAGAACGGGAGTGGCTTTTCCTCGTGTTTGAAGCTCCATTCTACCCATATAGCAAAGAAATTTAAAGGAAAGACGAGAAAAAAAATGCACGCTTTCCGAGCAGGGCCGGGGTCGTCTGGAAAAAAATAATTTTTTTTTGGGTCTACTTCGTGCCACATTCGATGCTGCTGGGGCCCTCATACTCCGCATCTGAGTACGGGAGTGGCTTTTCCTCGTGTTTGAAGCTCCATTCTACCCATTTAGCAAAGAAATTTAAAGGAAAGACGAGAAAAAAAATTCACGCTTTCCGAGCAGGGCCGGGGTCGTCTGGAAAAAAAAACATTTTTTTTTTTGGGTCTACTTCGTGCCACATTCGTAGCTGCTGGGGCCCTCATACTCCGTATCTGAGGACAGGAGTGGCTTTTCCTCGTGTTTGAAGCTCCATTCTACCCATCTAGGAAAGAAATTTAAAGGAAAGACGAGAAAAAAAATGCACGCTTTCCGAGCAGGGCCGGGGTCGTCTGGAAAAAAATAATTTTTTTTTGGGTCTACTTCGTGCCACATTCGATGCTGCTGGGGCCCTCATACTCCGCATCTGAGTACGGGAGTGGCTTTTCCTCGTGTTTGAAGCTCCATTCTACCCATTTAGCAAAGAAATTTAAAGGAAAGACGAGAAAAAAAATTCACGCTTTCCGAGCAGGGCCGGGGTCGTCTGGAAAAAAATAATTTTTTTTTGGGTCTACTTCGTGCCACATTCGATGCTGCTGGGGCCCTCATACTCCGCATCTGAGTACGGGAGTGGCTTTTCCTCGTGTTTGAAGCTCCATTCTACCCATTTAGCAAAGAAATTTAAAGGAAAGACGAGAAAAAAAATTCACGCTTTCCGAGCAGGGCCGGGGTCGTCTGGAAGAAAAACATTTTTTTTTTGGGTCTACTTCGTGCCACATTCGATGCTGCTGGGGCCCTCATACTCCATATCTGAGGACGGGAGTGGCTTTTCCTCGTGTTTGAAGCTCCATTCTACCCACCTTGCAAAGAAATTTAAAGGAAAGACGAGAAAAAAAATGCACGCTTTCCGAGCAGGGCCGGGGTCGTCTGGAAAAAAATCATTTTTTTTGGGTCTACTACGTGCCACATTCGATGCTGCTGGGGCCCCCCATACTCCGTATCTGAGTACGGGAGTGGCTTTTCCTTGTGTTTGAAGCTCCATTCTACCCATTTAGTAAAGAAATTTAAAGGAAAGACGAGAAAAAAAATTCACGCTTTCCGAGCAGTTCCGGGGTCGTCTGGAAAAAAAACATTTTTTTTGGGTCTACTTCGTGCCACATTCGATGCTGCTGGGGCCCTCGTACTCCGTATCTGAGGACGGGAGTTGCTTTTCCTCGTGTTTGAAGCTCCATTCTACCCATCTAGCAAAGAAATTTAAAGGAAAGACGAAAAAAAAATTCACGCTTTCCGAGCAGGGCCGGGGTCGTCTGGAAAAAAATCACTTTTTTTTGGGTCTACTGCGTGCCACATTCGATGCTGCTGGGGCCCTCATACTCCGTATCAGCGGATGGGAGTGGCTTTTCTTCGTGTTTGAAGCCCCATTCTACCCATCTAGCAAAGAAATTTAAAGGAAAGACGAGAAAAAAATGCACGCTTTCCGAGCAGGGCCGGGGTCGTCTGGAAAAAAACCACTTTTTTTGGGTCTACTTCGTGCCACATTCGATGCTGCTGGGGCCCTCATACTCCGTATCTGAGGACGGGAGTGGCTTTTCCTCGTGTTTGAAGCTCCATTCTACCCATCTAGCAAACAAATTTAAAGGAAAGACGAGAAAAAAAGTTCACGCTTTCCGAGCAGGGCCGGGGTCGTCTGGAAAAAAAACATTTATTTTTCGGTCTACTTCGTGCCACATTCGATGCTGCTGGGGCCCTCATAC
>CATOTT010000069.1:0-18485 GCA_951813785.1 Criorhina ranunculi
ATATAAGAAAAACATACGAAGAAGCACTGGTAGAAGAAGTACATGCAAAACTGCCAGAAGTGGAAACAAAATATAATTAAAACATACCAACAAGCTCAGGAAGAAGTACATGCAAAACTGTCAGAAGTGGACACAAAGTGTAAAAAAGACCTACGAACAAGGACAGGTAGAAGTACATGCAAAACTGATATAAGTGGACACAAAATATAAGAAAAACATACCAACAAAGACAGGTAGAAGTACATGCAGGACTGCCAGAAGTATACACAAAATATAAGAAAAGCGGAGCAACAAGGACAGGTAGAAGTATATGCAAGATTGCCAGAAGTGGACACAAAATATAAGAAGAACATATGAACAAGGACCGGTAGAAGTACATGCAAAACTGCCAGAAGAGGACGCAAAATATAAGAAAAATATACCAACAAGGACAGGTAGAAGTACATGCAAAACTGCTAGAAGTGTACATAAGATATAAGAAAAACATATGAACAAGGACAGGTAGAAGTGCATGGAAAACTGCCAGAAGTGGACACAAAATATAAGAAAAACATAAAAACAATTACAGGTAGAAGTACATGCAAAACTGCCAGAAGTGGACGCAAAATATAAGAAAAATATACGAACAAGCAAAGGTAGAAGAACATGCAAAACCGCCAGAAGTGGACACAAAATATGAGAAAAACATACCAACAAAGACAGCTAGAATTATGTGCAAGATTGCCAGAAGTGGGAAGAAAATATAAGAAAAACATATGAACAAGGACAGGTAGAAGTACATGCAAAACTGCCAGAAGTGGACACAAAATGTAAGAAAAACATACGAACAAGGACTGGTAGAAGTACATGCAAGACTGCCAGAAGTGGGAAGAAAATATAAGAAAAACATATAACCAAGCACAGGTAGAAGTACATGCAAAACTGCCATAAGTGGACACAAAATATAAGAAAAACATACCAACAAGGACAGGTAGAAGTACATGCAAAACTGTCAGAAGAGGACACAAAATATAAGAAAAACATACGAACAAGCACAGAGAAGTACATGCATGACTGTCAGAAGTGGACACAAAATATAAGAAAAACATACCAACAACGACAGGTAGAAGTACATGCAAAACTGCCAGAAGTGGACACAAAATATAAGAAAAACATAGGACCAAACACAGGTAGAAGTACGTGCAAAACTGGCAGAATTGGACACAAAATATGAGAAAAACATACGAACAAGGACAGGTAGAAATACATGCACAACTGCCAGAAGTGGACACAAAATATAAGAAAAACATACCAACAAGGACAGGTAGAAGTACATGCAAAACTGTCAGGAGGTCACACAAAATATAAAAAAGACATACCAATAAGGACAGGTAGAAGTACATGCAAACCTGCCAGAAGTGGGCACAAAATATAAGAAAAACATAGGAACAATCACAATTAGAAGTATACGCAAATCTGCCAGAAGTGGACACAAAATATAAGAAAAACATACGTACAAGCACCCGTAGTAGTACATGCATAAATGTCAGAAGTGGACACAAAATATAAGAAAAACATACCAACAAGGGCAGGTAGCACTACATCCAAACTGCCAGAAGTGGACGCAAAATATAAAAAAAACATACGAACAAGGTCAGGTAGCAGTACGTGCAAAACTGGCGGAAGTGGACAGAAAATATGACAAAAACATACGAGCAAGCACAGGTAGAGGTACATGCATATCTGTCAGAAGTGGGCACGAAATATAAAAAAAAAATACGACCAAACACAGGTAGAAGTACATGTAAGACTTGAAGAATTGTACTTAAAATATAAGAAAAACATACGAACAAGCACAGGTAGAAGTACATGCAAAACTGATAGAACTGGACACAAAATATAAGAAAAACATACCAACAAGGAGAGGTAGAGAAGTACATGCAATACTGCCAGAAGTGGGCACAAAATATAAGAAAAACATATGACCAGGCACAGGTAGAACTACATGCAAAATTGCCAGAAGTGGACACAAAATATAAGAAAAACCTACGAACAAGCACAGGGAGAAGTACATGTAAAACTGCCAGAAGTGGACACAAAGCTTAAGAAAAACATACGAACGAGCAAAGGTAGAAGTACATGCAACAATGCCAGAAGTGGACGCAATACATAAGAAAAATATACCAACAAGGACAGGTAGAAATACATGAAAACTGCCAGAAGTGAACACAAAATATAAGAAAAACATACGACCAAGCAGACGTAGAAGAACATGCAAAACTGTCAGAAGTGGACACAAAATCTAAGAAAAACATATGACCAAGCACAGGTAGAAGTACATGCCAAACTGCCAGACGTGGATGCAAAATATAAGAAAAACATACCAACAAGGACAGGTAGAAGTACATGCAAAACTGCCAGAAGTGGACACAAAATGTAAGAAAAACATACGAACAAGGACAGGTAGAAGTACATGCAAGACTGCCAGAAGTGGGAAGAAAATATAAGAAAAACATATAACCAAGCACAGGTAGAAGTACATGCAAAACTGCCATAAGTGGACACAAAATATTAAAAACACATTCGAACAAGGACAGGTAGAAGTACATGCAAAACTGCCAGAAGTGGACGCAAAATATAAGAAAAACATACGAACAAGCACAGAGAGAAGTATATGCATAACTGTCAGAAGTGGACACAAAATATAAGAAAAACATACCAACAAGGACAGGTAAAAATACATGCAAAACTGCCAGACGTGGACATAAAATATAAGAAAAACATACGTGCAAACACAGGTAGAAGGACATGCAAAACTTACAGAAGTGGAAACAAAATGTAAAAAAGACATACGAACAAGGACAGGTAGAAGTACATGCAAAACTGACAGAAGTGGACACAAAATATAAGAAAAACATTCGAACAAGCACAGGTAGAAGTACATGCAAAACTGTCAGAAGTCAACACAAAATATAAAAAAGACATACGACCAAACACAGGAAGAAGTACATCTAAGACTTCCAGAAGTGGACATAAAATATACGAAAAATATATGAACAAGGACAGGTGAAAGTACATGCAAAACTGCCAGAAGTGGACACAAAATATAAGAAAAACATACGAACAAGGACAGGTAGATGTACGTGCGAAACTGAGAGAACTGGAGACAAAATATAAGAAAAACATACGAAGAAGCACAGGTAAAGAAGTACATGCAAAACTGCCAGAAGTGGAAACAAAATATAATTAAAACATACCAACAAGCTCAGGAAGAAGTACATGCAAAATTGTCAGAAGTGGACACAAAATGTAAAAAGGACATACGAACAAAGACAGGTAGAATTGCATGCAAAATTGCCAGAAGTGGGCACAAAATATAAGAAAAATATACCAACTAGGACAGGTAGAAGTACATGCAAAACTGGCCGAAGTGGACAGAAAATATTAGAAAAACATACGAACAAGGACAGAGAAGTACATGCAAAACTGCCAGAAGTGGACACAAAATATAAGAAAAACATACCAACAAAGACAGCTAGAATTATATGCAAGACTGCCAGAAGTGGACACAAAATATAAGAAAAACATATGAACAAGGACAGGTAGAAGTACATGCAAAACTGCCAGAAGTGGACGCAAAATATAAAAAAAAAATACGAACAAGGTCAGGTAGAAGTACATGCAAAACTGATAGAAGCGGACATAAAATATAGGAAAAACATATGAACAAGGACAGGTAGAAGTACATGCAAAACTGCCAGAAGTGGACACAAAATATAAGAAAAACATACCAACAAAGACATTTAGAAGTATATGCAAAACTGCCACAAGTATACACAAAATATAAGAAAAGCGTACCAACAAGGACAGGCAGAAGTACATGCAAAACTGTCAGAAGAGGACACAA
Organism: Criorhina ranunculi; assembly: GCA_951813785.1. Classification (NCBI taxonomy): domain Eukaryota; kingdom Metazoa; phylum Arthropoda; class Insecta; order Diptera; family Syrphidae; genus Criorhina; species Criorhina ranunculi. Next base: position 3,887 of record CATOTT010000069.1, read on the forward strand.
AATATAAGAAAAACATACGAACAAGCACCGGTAGTAGTACATGCATAAATGTCAGAAGTGGACACAAAATATAAGAAAAACATATGACCAAGCACAGGTAGAACTACATGCAAAACTTCCAGAAGTGGAAACAAAATATAAGAAAAACCTACGAACAAGCACAGGGAGAAGTACATGTAAAACTGCCAGAAGTGGACACAAAGTTTAAGAAAAACATACGAACGAGCAAAGGTAGAAGTACATGCAACAATGCCAGAAGTGGACGCAATATATAAGAAAAATATACCAACAAGGACAGGTAGAAGTACATGCAAAACTGCCAGAAGTGGGCACAAAATATATGAAATACATACGAACAACCACAGGTAGAAGTACATGCAAAACTGCCAGAAGTGGACGCAAAATATAAGAAAAATATACGAACAAGCACAGAGAGAAGTATATGCATAACTGTCAGAAGTGGACACAAAATATAAGAAAAACATACCAACAAGGACAGGTAAAAATACATGCAAAACTGCCAGACGTGGACATAAAATATAAGAAAAACATACGTGCAAACACAGGTAGAAGTACATGCAAACTGCCAGAAGTGGGCACAAAATATAAGGGACACGTACGACTAAACACAGGTAGAAGGACATGCAAAACTGGCAGAAGTGGAAACAAAATGTAAAAAAGACATACGAACAAGGACAGGTAGAAGTACATGCAAAACTAGGATATGTGGACACAAAATATAAGAAAAACATTCGAACAAGCACAGGTAGAAGTACATGCAAAACTGTCAGAAGTGGACACAAAATATAAAAAAGACATACGCCCAAACAAAGGAAGAAGTACATCTAAGACTTCCAGAAGTGGACATAAAATATACGAAAAATATATGAACAAGGACAGGTGAAAGTACATGCAAAACTGCCAGAAGTGGACACAAAATATAAGTAAAACATACGAACAAGGACAGGTAGATGTACATGCGAAACTGCCAGAACTGGAGACAAAATATAAGAAAAACATACGAAGAAGCACAGGTGAAGAAGTACATGCAAAACTGTCAGAAGTGGACACAAAATGTAAAAAAGACATACGAACAAGGACAAGTAGAAGTGCATGCAAAATTGCCAGAAGTGGGCACAAAATATAAGAAAAACATACCAACAAGGACAGGTAGAAGTACATGCAAAACTGGGCGAAGTGGACCTAAAATATTAGAAAAACATACGAACAAGGACAGAGAAGTACATGCAAAACTGCCAGAAGTGGACACAAAATATAAGAAAAACATACGAAGAAGCACAGGTGAAGAAGTACATGCAAAACTGTCAGAAGTGGACACAAAATGTAAAAAAGACATACGAACAAGGACAAGTAGAAGTGCATGCAAAATTGCCAGAAGTGGGCACAAAATATAAGAAAAACGTACCAACAAAGACAGCTAGAATTATATGCAAGACTGCCAGAAGTGGACACAAAATATAAGAAAAACATATGAACAAGGACAGGTAGAAGTACATGCAAAACTGCCAGAAGTGAACGCAAAATATAAAAAAAAACATACGAACAAGGTCAGGTAGAAGTACATGCATAACTGCCAGAAGGGGACATAAAATATAGGAAAAACATATGAACAAGGACAGGTAGAAGTACATGCAAAACTGCCAGAAGTGGACACAAAATATAAGAAAAACATACCAACAAAGACAGGTAGAAGTATATGCAAAACTGCCAGAAGTATACACAAAATATAAGAAAAGCGTACCAACAAGGACAGGTAGAAGTACATGCAAAACTGTCAGAAGAGGACACAAAATATAAGAAAAACATACGAACAAGCACAGAGAGAAGTACATGCATGACTGTCAGAAGTGGACACAAAATATAAGAAAAACATACCAACAAGGACAGGTAGAAGTACATGCAAAACTGCCAGAAGTGGACACAAAATATAAGAAAAACATAGAACCAAACACAGGTAGAAGTACGTGCAAAACTGCCAGAAGTGGACACAAAATATGAGAAAAACATACGAACAAGGACAGGTAGAAATACATGCACAACTGCCAGAAGTATACACAAAATATAAGAAAAACATACCAACAAGGACAGGTAGAAGTACATGCAAAACTGTCAGGAGGTCACACAAAATATAAAAAAGACATACCAACAAGGACAGGTAGAAGTACATGCAAACCTGCCAGAAGTGGGCACAAAATATAAGAAAAACATAGGAACAATCACAGGTAGAAGCATACGCAAAACTGCCAGAAGTGGACACAAAATACAAGAAAAACATAGGAACAAGCACAGGTATGCAAAACTGCCAGAAGTGGACACAAAATATAAGAAAAACATACGTACAAGCACCGGTAGTAGTACATGCATAAATGTCAGAAGTGGACACAAAAAATAAGAAAACATACCAACAAGGACAGGTAGAAGTACATGCAAATCTGAGAGAAGTGGGCACAAAATATAAGAAAAATATACCAACAAGCACAGGTAAAAGTACATGCAAAACTAGATGAAGAGGACAGAAAATATAAGAAAAACATACGAACAAGGACAGGTAGAAGTACATGCAAAAATGGGAGAAGTGGACGCAAAATATAAAAAAAATATGCCAACAAGGACAGGTAGAAGTACATGCAAAACTGCCAGAAGTGGACACAAAATATTAAAAAGACATACGACCAAGCAGAGGTAGAAGTACATGCAAAACTGCCAGAAGTGGACGCAAAATATAAAAAAATATACCAACAAGGACAGGTAGAAGTACATGCAAAACTGCCAGAAGTGGACACAAAATATTAAAAAGACATACGACCAAGCAGAGGCAGAAGTACATGCAAAACTGTCAGAAGTGGACACAAAATATTAAAAAGACATACGAACAAGGACAGGTAGAAGTACATGCAAAACTGCCAGAAGTGGACGCAAAATATAAGAAAAACATACGAACAAGCACAGAGAGAAGTATATGCATCACTGTCAGAAGTGGACACAAAATACAAGAAAAACATACCAACAAGGACAGGTAAAAATACATGCAAAACTGCCAGACGTGGACATAAAATATAAGAAAAACATACGTGCAAACACAGGTAGAAGTACATGCAAAACTGCCAGAAGTGGGCACAAAATATAAGATACACATACGACCAAACACAGGTAGAAGGACATGCAAAACTGCCAGAAGTGGACAAAAAATATAAGAAAAACATACCAACAGACAGGTAGAAATGCATGCAAAACTGTCAGAAGTGGACACAAAATATAAAAAAACAAGGACAGGAGGAAGTAAAGTAAAGCAAAACTGCCAGAAGTGGACACAAAATATAAGAAAAACATACGAACAAGGACAGGTAGAGAAGTGTTGCGGAGCACGGAACAACTCGGAGTTGAAATGAACTGCGCGCGATTTACGCACGCATAAATGTTGTTTATTTCTGCACGAAATTACAATTTAAAAATACAGCAATTGTGATACAAAATGATACGTACCTTAGTTGACACTCCGAGGCGGCGTGGTTCGTCCGGCTCCGAAGAAGGGAAAATGAAACAGGAAAAAGATGGCCACCCCCTCAAAATGTCAACCTCGGCAGGAAATTTGAGGCGTTGTTATATTTACTCCTAGAGGGCGCATAAGGCGCTTGAAAGCTTAAGGCCTTACTACAATTCGATTTATAATAATAATAATAATTCAATTCAATTTATAACACCCCACCCCCTGTGGATCGGTCCGATCCACTACTCTCTAAGTCGAGAACAGCCAGCTTCGAGACAGGACGGCGTAGTAATCCTGAACTGGTCAGCACGTCAGCCCTCCTCACTTCGCCATCCACACCTTGGTATACACGCTGGACCTTGCCTCGTCGCCACTCCTGCCTAAGAATGCTCGCATCACAGATGAGCACCAGATCGCCTTCCTCCATGGGTCTAGTTCTGCGACACCACTTGACTCGCCGGGTTAACGTTGGCAAATACTCCAATATCCACTTCTTCCAGAATCTATCCCTTAGCTGTCGAGCGATCCTCCACTGCTTACGTAGGGCGCACAATCTTTCATCAGGCTCTGATATCGTTGGCCGAACCCAGCAGGAAGTGATCGGGCGTCAGCGGCTCTTCTTCATCGGCGGTCACCGGCAGATGCGTCAGCGGGCGTGAATTGACGACATTCTCAGCTTCGACGATTATGCAATGCAGCGTGTGTTTCCGCGGAGAGACTTCCTTGAGAGTGTGAAGCAAAACACGTTTGACGCACCGAACTAGTCGTTCCCACACTCCTCCTTCCGATGGATTATGCGGACAATTAAAAATCCACTCTACACCCTTTGCGGCCAGCTCATCCTGTATGCGCCGACAGTCGAAGACCTCTGGGAAACGTCTGGCCTCCCTGTCTGCTCCCACGAAATTCTTTCCGTTATCGCTACGGATCCTTAATGGCACTCCTCTTCGATTAATAAAATTGCGTAGAGCTTATATGCACGCATCCGTTGACAAATCGTGAGCGACCTCTAAGTGTACAGCCCTGACTGTGAGGCAGGTGAACAAGGCGATCCATCGTTTTTCACAGCGGCGACCAATGGAGACGGTTAGTGGCCCAAGATAGTCGAGGCCCGTGAATGTGAACGGCCTCACGAACGGCGTGACTCGATCTTCCGGCAGAGGACCCATTACGGGCGCAACTGATTTGGCTCTGAGGATTTTGCAAGTGAGGCAGTTGCTGATGACACGGCGAATGACTTGACGCAGACGAGGGATCCAGAACTTGTGGCGTATCTCGGTATTCTGATGTTTCATCTCTTCATGATAGTGGCTAACCAAGAGCGTCGTGAACGGATGAGCAGAGGGCAAAATGATAGGTCGTCTGGCGGCGTACGCTAACCAACTGGCGGCATCGATTCGTCCATAGACTCGAAGAAGATTCTCGTCGTCAATGTACGGCATCAATTTAAACAGCTCACTCTTCTCTGGCACTGACAAACCACGTTCTAGCTTTACTTTTTCGGCACCAAAATGTTGACGTTGGACTTGACGGCACAGCTCCTTCTCGGCGGTGGCTAATTCGGCTGCTGTCAGACCTCCAACTTCGTCTTGACTCTGCACTCTTCGGCAACGATTGACAAATCTTAGCGCCCAAGCGACAATTCTCTTGAGTTTCTTGAAAGAAGAAAAACGGTCAATATCTATCAAAGAGCTACTCACCACAAGCAAGGAATATTTCGGGCGAAGCTCGTCTTCGGCATTACCGGAGTCCATGACCATGGTGTTATCTGGCCAGCTGTCCTCTGGCCCCCGCAAAAACTCTGGCCCTCTTAGCCAGCGTGAAGTTGAACTCAAACTCATCCGGCTCTTGGATCTGGTTGCGTCGTCTGCAGGATTATCACTAGTTGGTATCCATCTCCAACCAGTCTGCTCGGTGTTCGCTAGTATTTCGGCTACTCGGTGGGCGACAAACGGCTTGTAACGTCTATGCTCACTATGTATCCACTTGATTACGGTCGCTGAGTCACTCCAAAGGACTTGGCGAGAGATGTGTATGGAGTGTCCTTCCAAAACGGTCTTCGTTAGGTGGGAACCAAGGACGGCAGCCTGAAGTTCTGTTCGGGGTATCGTCATTGTTTTCAATGGAGCACATTTAGTTTTCGAACAGATGAAATTTACTTCAACCATGTCGTTTTCGTCCACGGTCCGCCAATATGCCACGGCTGCAAAGGCCTCCTCACTGCCGTCTACGAACATGTGAAGCTGAATATCCTCCGGCGCTCCGCTCCGGAAGTAGAAACGGTGGATGGTAAAGTTCACAACCTCTGGCAACTGTTCGCGCCATGTTTCCCAAAGCGCAAGTGTTCCATCCGGCAGGGGCTTATCCCAAGGGATATTTCGCCGCCAAGGCTCACGCAACAGTATTTTGGCGGTCACAATGAAGGGGCTTAGAAATCCCAAAGAGTCAAATACCGACATCACGACGCTCAAAAGTTGCCTCTTCGTAGGACGTTTTTTACCTGCGATGACGTCGTTGTCCACACGATGAAATTGCAGCTTGTATTTGAAGTCATCATTGGCTGGCTGCCAGTACATGCCTAGAACCTTTTCGGCTTGCAGGAGACTCTCATCGTTGGCTGGTTCTTGTTGTTTGTCGGGCTCCAATGCATTGAGAACGGCGGGTGAGTTCGATCTGAAGCCTCTCAGCTCAAATCCAGTGGCTTTGTGGATTCTTCGCACTTCGGCTACTACTTCGACAGCTTGAGCGGCTGAGTCAAAACTGTCTACGAGGTCATCAACGTAGTGGAACTCGGATATGGCTTGGATGGCACGTAAGTTGCGGCTGTTGGCGTGCTCTGTGGCGTTTCTTATTTTCACATAATGAGCGGCACAAGGGGAGCATGCGGCGCCGAACGTCATGACCAGCATCTCATAAATATCTGGCGGTCTGCTATCGTCACCATCACGCCATAGAAATCGCTGGGCACATCGATCTTCTTGGCGGACCAAGACTTGATGAAACATCTCCCTTATGTCCCCGCACACGGCAACGGCTCCTTCCCTGAAGTGGAACAACACCGACGGTAGTGATTGGTATTGCTGTGGGCCATTCAACAAATGGGAGTTGAGGGACACTCCCTTCACTTCGGCGGCGGCATCGAAAACTAATCGCAGCTTACGTGGCTTATTCGGGTTCACCACCCCAAAATGTGGCAGATACCACGTTCTTGGCCCCGTTTTGGCGACTTCTTCTGGCTGCAGCTTCCGGACGTAGTTCTTCTCGATGTAGCCCTTGATGATACACTTATATGCTGAAGCAAAGTCCTCGTTCAGCTTCATCTTTCGCTCCACCCCGATGAGACGTCTTAGTGCCATGGAAAAGCTTTCGGGCAGCACAAAATCGTCACTTTCCACAGCAAACCTATTTCGAACCTGTCGCCTACCTTTCGCGTTGTTGACTGAAGGATATATCTAGCCTTGACGTCTTCTTTACTTTCCATTGGCGGTACAACAGTCACTTCAAAGTTTTCGGTCCGGAAATAGTCGGCAACCAATTGATGTAGCTCCGAATCGCTGGAGTTGTCCACTTGGGTAAGGAGACACGAAGGCGTACTACGAGCGTCCATCGTCGTCGGCCCAAATACCACCCAACCAAGCTTCGTACGGGCGGCGTATGGACCTCCTTTGCGCAAGTGCTCAAAGTTCGACGTTAACCCCAAGTGGCAGTGATCAAGCCCAATTAAGAGCTTCGGCTCAGCATCAGCATAAAATTGTGGAGTAACTCCTCTCAGGCGGCTTCCAAACTGAATCAAATCACCTGCGCTTAGGCTCTGCATAGGCAATTTGAGGTTCGAGACTCCGTAGATGTTTTTTAGGGGATGCTTCTTTTTCATGCCCTTTCCACTGACACTTAAGTTGACTACAACGGCTGGCTCCTGGGCTTGTCTGCCTACGACCCACTGCATATTTAATTGACGATGGCTCCCTCGAAGACCCAGTTCTGAGACTAAGGAAGCATCCAACATGGATATGGATGATCCTTCGTCCAGTAGGGCATAGGTGTCGACGGTCTTATTCGGCCCATGTAACGTGACCGGTACGATCCCGAAAAGCAACTTGTTGACGGCGTCGGACTCTTCCTTGGCCAGAAGAGTACTGGCCGAGTGGCTTTGAACTGCTTCGATGTCGTTGTCCTTGGCTGGACTTCGTTGCGAATTGGTTTTCGTGGCTGACATCTCGTGAAGCAATTTATGATGACGTCGGCTGCAACCATTCGTAGAACACAAACGCTTGACGTGGCAGTCGCGTGTCGTATGTCCCCTTTTCAGGCACGTAAAGCAAAGGCGAAGACGCTTCACACTGGACCATCTCTCTTGAACTGTGGCTCGAAGAAAGTCGTTGCAGTCACTGACCTTATGCTGCCCTTGACAGATTGGACACACAAGGGTGACTCGTCGTGGTTCAGCAGCATGCAACACCGGTAAACGTCTCTTCGTCTCCTTCTCTTCGATTTCTTGGATGGAACAAATCAACTTGGCGACCTCACACAGCCAGTCACTAAAATGAACAACGGTTGGGTAAGGATAAATCTGAGAAGAATACCTTGCCCACTCCAGCTTTCTACTCATCGGTAGCTTTGATATCAGCTCTTTGAGCAGTGACGGATTTGCAAGATGATGTTGTCCGTTGACTGACTGTAGAAACACTGACAAATTTCTCGTCTTCATCGCGAACGGGATAAGGCGAGACAAATTGCTTTCGCTGATAGGTGGAATTTCCCGCACTTGGTTTAATTGACTGCTTATTAGCGGCCGAAACGGAAGCGAAGCTCCTCAATGATGCTGTTGGCATTGTCCGGATGAATCAGGAGAGACTTAACTGTTTCCCTTGGGCCAATCTTCAGGACATCCAGAAAATGTTGGCAGGTTCTGAACCTTGCGAGGTGCCAACGTGTACGCACCATTTGTGGTAACCTGCTGCTGGCCAACGGCGTTCTGGACTGACCTCGGGTGTGATGACTGGGCTTGCGTGTGCGTCGGCGCTCCAGAGTTGAAGAATGACGCGGACGTCGACATCGGCGGCTGAGTAACTGTACGGGTGTACGGCTCCCTCTGAGCATAATCAATTAATCCTGTTTGTAATCCTGTCACGATGGGTGACCGGGAAAACGACTGGTGGAACATCGGCGTGAATGTATTTTCCACTCTGGCGATAGTGGGGACTGAATGCTGAGGTGACGGCTGAGACGAAGGTTGAGTCTGAAGTGCTATTTTCAGTGCAGTGCACTGCGAATCACTATTTTTTAACATTACCTGCATATTCTTAACCTGGTTCTTCAACGCGGCGATTTGCTCTTGTAATGCATGCACATTACTTTGGCTGGCTTGAGCAGAGGCGATGAGGGCAAAGTCCGATGCTGGATGAATTCTTTCATCTTGCATAACGATGGCAGGATTAAACATGCTTCCATGCGGCGTTGCAGTGGTTGCACATGCTGTAGTGGTTGGATTTTCCATAATTTGGACTTGGGCTGCGTGGCTGACGGCGACGGCAGATGTCGATGGCAACGAGGCGACTGATGCAATTGTACTGGCGATTGTCTGAGTTGCTGGCGAATCCATGTTCTGGAAGCGTGGACTTCGTCGTGGTGGCGTGCGACTCAGCATGTGATAGTGGCGTGCGCAGTACAAATTGACTTGCAAACAAGAAATAAAGGTATGTTGCGGAGCACGGAAAAACTCGGAGTTGAAATGAACTGCGCGCGATTAACGCACGCATAAATGCTGTTTATTTCTGCACGAAATTACAATGTAAAAATACAGCAATTGTGATACAAAATGATATATACCTTGGTTGACACTCCGAGGCGGCGTGGTTCGTCCGGCTCCGAACAAGGGAAAATGAAACAGGAAAAAGATGGCCACACACTCAAAATGTCAACCTCGGCAGGAAATTTGAGGCGTTGTAATATTTACTCCTAGAGGGCGCATAAGGCGCTTGAAAGCTTAAGGCCTTACTACAATTCGATTTATAATAATAATAATAATTCAATTCAATTTATAACAAGAAGTACATGCAAAACTGTCAGAAGTGGACGCAAAATATAAGAAAAACATACCAACAACGACAGATAGAAGTACATGCAAAACTGCCAGAAGTGGACGCAAAATATAAGAAAAACATACCAACAAGGACAGGTAGAAGTACATGAAAAACTGGCTGAAGTGGACAGAAAATATAAGAAAACATACGAACAAGGACAGGTAGAAGTACATGCAAAACTACCAGATGTGGACACAAAATATAAGAAAAATATTCGAACAAGCACAGGTAGAAGTACATGCAAAACTGTCAGAAGTGAACACAAAATATAAAAAAGACATACGACCAAACACAGGAAGAAGTACATCTAAGACTTCCAGAAGTGGACATAAAATATAAGAAAAACATATGAACAAGGACAGGTGAAAGTACATGCAAAACTGCCAGAAGTGGACACAAAATATAAGAAAAACATACGAACAAGGACAGGTAGATGTACATGCGAAACTGCCAGAACTGGACACAAAATATAAGAAAAACATACGAAGAAGCACAGGTAGAAGTACATGCAAAACTGCCAGAAGTGGAAACATAATATAATTAGAACATACCAACAAGCTCAGGAAGAAGTACATGCAAAACTGTCAGAAGTGGACACAAAATATAAAAAAGACATACGAACAAGGACAGGTAGAAGTACATGCAAAACTGCCAGAAGTGGAAACGTAATATAATTAGAACATACCAACAAGCTCAGGAAGAAGTACATGCAAAAAGGTCAGAAGTGGACAGAAAATATAAGAAAAACGTACGAACAAGGACAGGTAGAAGTACATGCAAAACTAGGAGATGTGGACACAAAATATAAGAAAAGCATACCAACAAAGACAGGTAGAAATACATGCAAAACTGCCAGAAGTGGACACAAAATAAAAGAAAATCATACCAACAAGGACAGGTAGAAGTACATGCAAAACTGTCAGAAGTGGACACAAAATATAAGAAAAACATACGAACAAGGTCAGGTAGAAGTACATCCAAAATTGTCAGATGTGGACGCAAAATATGAGAAAAACATACCAACAAGGACAGGTAGAAATACATGAAAACCTGCCAGAAGCAGACACAAGATATAAGAAAAACATACCAACAAGGACAGGTAGAGGTACATAAAACACTGCCAGAAGTGGACACAAAATATAAGAAAAAAATACGAACAAGGACAGGTAGAAGTACGTGCAAAACTGCCAGAAGCGGGCACAACATATAAGAAAAACATACCAACAAGGACAGGTAGAAGTACATGCAAAACTGCCAGAAATGGACGCAAAATATAAGTAAAACATGCGACCAAACACAGGTAGAAGGACATGCAAAACTGCCAGAAGTGGACGCAAAATATAAGAAAAACATACCAACAAGGACAGGTAGAAATACATGAAAAACTGTCCGAAGTGGACAGAAAATATAAGAAAAACGTACGAACAAGGACAGGTAGAAGTACATGCAAAACTAGGAGATGTGGACACAAAATATAAGAAAAACATTCGAACTAGCACAGGAAGAAGTACATGCAAAACTGTCAGAAGTGGACACAAAATATAAAATAAACATACGACCAAACACAGGAAGAAGTACATCTAAGACTTCCAGAAGTGGACATAAAATATAAGAAAAACATATGAACAAGGACAGGTAGAAGTAGGTGGAAAACTGCCAGAAGCGGGCACAACATATAAGAAAAACATACCAACCAGGACAGGTAGAAATACATGCAAACCGCCAGAAGTGGACGCAAAATATAAGTTAAACATGCGACCAAACGCAGGTAGAAGTACATGCAGAACTGCCAGAAGTGGACGCAAAATATAAAAAAACATACCAGCAAGGACAGGTAGAAGTACGTGCAAAACTGCCAGAAGTGGACACAAAATATAAGAAAAACATACCAACAGAGACAGGTAGAAGTACATGCAAAGCTGCCAGAAGTGGACGCAAAATATAAGAAAAACATACCAACAAGGACAGGTAGAAGTACATGAAAAAGTGGCCGAAGTGGACAGAATATATAAGAAAAACTTACAAACAAGGACAGGTAGAAGTACATGCAAAACTGCCAGAAGTTGATACAAAATATAAGAAAAATATACCAACAACGAGAGGTAGAAGTGCATGCAAAACTGCCAGAAGTGGACACAAAATATAATTAAAACATTTGAACAAGGTCTGGTAGAAGTACATGCAAAACTGGCAGAAGTGGACAGAAAATATAGAAAAGATATACGAACAAGGACAGGTAGAAGTACGTGCAAAACTGCCAGAAGCGTTCACAAAATATAAAAAAACATACCAACAAGGACAGGTAGAAGTACATGCAAATCTGCCAGACGTGGACGCAAAATATTAGAAAGATATACGAACAAGCACAGGTAGATGCAAAACTGCCAGAAGTGGACACAAAATATAATTAAAACATACCAAAAAGCTCAGGTAGAAGTACATGCAAAACTGTCAGAAGTGGACACAAAATATAAGAAAACATACCAACAAGGACAGGTAGAAGTACATGCAAAACTGCCAGAAGTGGACACAAAATATAAGAAAAACATACGGACAAGCACAGGTAGAAGTACAGGCAAAACTGCCAGAAGTGTACACAAAATTTAAAGAAACATACTAACAAGGTTAGGTAGAAGTACATGCAAAACTGCCAGAAGTGGACATAAAACATAAGAAAAACATATGAACAAGGACAGGTACAAGCACATACAAGACTGCCAGAAGTGGACACAAAATATAAGAAAAACCTACGACCAAACACAGGTAGAAGTACATGCAAAACTGCCAGAAGTATACACAAAATATAAGAAAAACATACCAACAAGGACAGGTAGAAGTACATGCAAATCTGCCAGACGTGGACGCAAAATATTAGAAAGATATACGAACAAGCACAGGTAGATGCAAAACTGCCAGAAGTGGACACAAAATATAATTAAAACATACCAACAAGCTCAGGTAGAAGTACATGCAAAACTGTCAGAAGTGGACACAAAATATAAGAAAACATACCAACAAGGACAGGTAGAAGTACATGCAAATCTGCCAGACGTGGACGCAAAATATTAGAAAGATATACGAACAAGCACAGGTAGATGCAAAACTGCCAGAAGTGGACACAAAATATAATTAAAACATACCAACAAGCTCAGGTAGAATTACATGCAAAACTGTCAGAACTGGACACAAAATATAAGAAAAACATACCAACAAGGACAGGTAGAAGTACATGCAGAAGTGGCCGAAGTGGACAGAAAATATAAGAAAAATATATGAACAAGGACAGGTAGAAGCACATGCAAAACTGCCAGAAGTGGACGCAAAATATAAGAAAAACATACCAACAAGGACAGGTAGAAGTACATGCAAAACTGTCAGAAGTGGACACAAAATATAAGAGAAACATACCAACAAGAACAGGTAGAGGTACATGCAAAACTCTCTGAAGTTTGCACAAAATATAAGAAAAACATACCAACAAGGACAGGTAGAAGTACATGCAAAACTGCCAGAAGTGGACACAGAATATTAGAAAAACATACGAAGAAGGACAGGTAGAAGTACGTGCAAAACTGCCAGAAGTGGACGCAAAATACGAGAAAAAAATACGAACAAGGACAGGTAGAAGTACATGCAAAACTGCCAGAAGTGGACACAAAATAGAAGAAAAACATACGAACAAGGACAAGTAGAAGTACATGCAAAACTGCCAGAAGTGGACACAAATATAAGAAAAACATACGAACAAGCACAGCTAGAAGTACATGCAAAACTGCCAGAAGTGGACACAAAATATAAGAAAAGCATACGAACAAGCACAGGTAGAAGTACATGCAAAACTGTCAGAAGTGGATACAAAATATAAAAAAAACATACGACCAAACACAGGTAGAAGTGGACACAAAATTAAAGAAAAACATACGACCAAACACAGGTAGAAGTACATGCAAAACTGACAGAAGTGGACACAAAATATAAAAAAAACATAGGACCAATCACAGGGAGAAGTACATGTAAGACTTAAAGAAGTGGACATAAAATATAAGAAAAACATATGAGCAAGGACAGTTGGAAGTGCATGCAAAACTGCCAGAAGTGGACACAAAATATAAGAAAAACATACGGACAAAAACTGGAAGAAGTACATGCAAAACTGCCAGAAGTGGACACAAAATATAAGAAAAACATACGAACAAGCACAGGTAGAATCACATGCAAAACTGCCAGATGTGGACATCAAATATAAGAAAAACATATGAAGAAGGACAGCAAGAAATACATGCAAAACTGCCAGAAGTGGACACAAAATAAAAGAAAATCATACGAACAAGCACAGGTAGAAGTACATGCAAAACTGCCAAAAGTTGACACAAAATATAAATAAAAATACGAACAAGGTCAGGTAGAAGTACATCCAAAATTGTCAGATGTGGACGCAAAATATGAGAAAAACATACCAACAAGGACAGGTAGAAATACATGAAAACCTGCCAGAAGCAGACACAAGATATGAGAAAAACATACCAACAAGGACAGGTAGAGGTACATGCAACACTGAAAGAAGTGGACACAAAATAAAAGAAAAACATACGAACAACGACAGGTAGAAGTACGTGCAAAACTGCCAGAAGCGGGCACAACATATAAGAAAAACATACCAACAAGGACAGGTAGAAGTACATGCAAAACTGCCAGAAGTGGACGCAAAATATAAGTAAAACATGCGACCAAACACAGGTAGAAGTACATGCAAAACTGCCAGAAGTGGACGCAAAATATAAGAAAAACATACCAACAAGGACAGGTAGAAATACATGAAAAACTGTCCGAAGTGGACAGAAAATATAAGAAAAACGTACGAACAAGGACAGGTAGAAGTACATGCAAAACTAGGAGATGTGGACACAAAATATAAGAAAAACATTCGAACAAGCACAGGTAGAAGTACATGCAAAACTGTCAGAAGTGGACACAAAATATAAAATAAACATACGACCAAATACAGGAA